>VMDR010002848.1:0-82398 GCA_007922815.1 Macrotus californicus
TTATTGTGTCTTTCTAAATTTTAATTATTTATCTCTGGAGTGGGGGAAGCTACAGACTAGCGCTGAGAGTGAGCCAGGGCTCTGGGGTCACAGAGATGTGGTTTGGAAACCCTGATCCACCTCCGCCGTGACCTTGGATGAGGTAGTTGCCTTCTCAGAGCCCCTGTTGCTGCATTTGTGTGATGAAGATGACGTAGAGTTGTTGTGTGTGAGGTAGCCGTTGTAAACCCCAGCATGGTCCCTGGCTCAGGGTAGCAGGGTGTTGCATGGCGCACTGTGACATCACATCGTATGGTGTGGCATTGTGTGTTGTGTGGCATGGTATGTATGATATGATATGGTGTGACATGGCATGGTGTGATACAGTATGGTGTGGCTTGTCATCATGTGGTATGATATGATCTGCCACAGAGTACCTGGGCAAGAGGGCTTTATACACTTAAATTAAAAAATAGGGATCAGGACCTTGGGAACCTGCATGCAGGTACGTACATGCCCATAAACACAATCAGAGAAGGGTTGAGGGCAGAGGCCACACATTTCTTCAAATGCTACGTGTTTGGTCTGTGTTCTGCAGAAACATGGACTGAAGCTTCACCTTCGAGACCCCTACTCCTTCACCCCCATGCTGGAAGAAAGCACAGGGAGCAAGTTGCCCAGATCCCTGCTTCTGGGCACCAACATGGCGGAAAACCAGAAGCAGATCGCCCAGTTCTCACAGAAGGATGCCCAGGTAGGGAAAGTGACCAGCAACTGATCCCTCCCTCCCTCTCCAGCCTGCAGGCAGCTCATGAGAGGAAATGGGCTCTCGTCCTAGAGCACAGGTCCAAGGGCCGCAGGGGCTTGGACAGGCCATCCCCCCGGCCCTAGGAGGGCTCCAGACTGTGCCAGCCTTTGATCTTGGGCACTGGGAAGAGAAGGGGATGGAGACCAGTGGTTAAGACCAGGGGACACCAGAGCCCCCCAAACCCGTGTGTGTTCAGTGGCCTGTGCCTGCTGAGTTTCAGAGGGGAATCCACTGCTACGTATTTGCACTGCGTGGGCTTTCTGTCTCTCCTGCTTCCCGGCAGAACGGTAAGTGGTTATCAGTATTGATGCACGTGAAGGCCAAAAAGAAGGATTAGGATGGATCAGACACAATTAAGGATAGAATGAACAGGATCAGGAATTTAGGACAAGAGAGTTGTAATAAATATTCATTCGATCTGGCATCAATCCCCTGGCAGCCCAAGGCAAGAAACCATCCGTGCTGGCAGGCAGGCCTGATGAAGGGAGCACCCACGTCTGGTAGGGAGGACACGCTTTCCCCTGGGAGAGCGCTATGAGGGGTGTGTTGGGCTGCTTTGTCTGAAGAGTCAGCAAAGGCAGTGGGCCTGGTGCGGTTGGTTTTGCAGGTATCAAACGATTCCTTGAATGGCTGTTTTTGTGCTGAGCCTAGCTGTAGGGTGCAGGCAGAGCACTAACTCATGTCCTGCTGGAGACACTTTTATCAGAAGAACCTAGGCTGATATAGCCGATGTGTGTTGCTTTTTGTTGTGTCAACCTAGTGCCGGGTAAAACCAGGGGACCACAGACACACAGCGTAGCTCTTCAACGAGCCATGTCCAAACCTGGCTGACAGTTGGAGTCGCTGACGGGCTCTGCTTTTTTTTTCAAAGTGAGTCTTTTCATGCAGCGCGTTGGGGACCACTACCTACCCCCAACACTGTTCAAATCCTGCCCATCTCAGATGCACTGGAGAGGATTCCAGCAAGGCCGGGTCTCTGGGCCTCTAGGACAGTGGCTGTGGCCTTGAGTGCTGCCGACCACGGGAGCAGGAGGCAGGGGCGCATCCAGGGAAAGTACAGGGCCTGAATGTCGGCGTAGTCTTTGTCCGCTGTCGTAATAAAGGCCTGCCGTGGAGAAAGCTGCCTAATCTCACATTCATCAAGATTTCTCAAATGTATTTCGACACAGGATTTTCCTCAAGTAATAATTATTAAAATTCCGTGGGTATATCTGTGAGTCTAGATGGAACAAAAATTAATGGCTCTGGGCTGAAAATAAGGGCTGGACGATAAGGCCTCCAGTGACACAGCGAAGGTGGGGTGGGTGTCGAAGCGGACTCCGCCGTGGGAGCTGCTGGGGCAAAGGGAAGAGACTACTGTTCCTGCTTATGAAGAGAGGACGTGGGAGATTTGCAGACCAGGAAAGAACAGTCGGCGTGCTGGGGTTCAGGGAAAGAGATCTTACTTTTATCAGCAACATGAGGACAGACAGGAGAGAAAGAAGGAACTTTTAAATGGTTTTCAGTTCATCACACAGACCACGCCCTAGGTAGGTACTTGTCAGTTTTCTGTGCCTGACGACTGGCCTTGGCCAGCATGAGCCCCTTGTTCCTGCCACCACCCGAGGGCTCTCCCACTGCCCAGGCTCTCTCTGATCTCCCCTGATGTCAACAGCAGCACACAGACCTAGAAGAGGGAGTAACTCGGCACAGCCATGCTCAGCGGCCCAGCATCAGGCCCGAGGAACCGCGGAGGCTTGGCCAAGGGGCAGCAGGCCGCACGGGGGCAGCATGGAGGGCAGGGCATGGGGGACCATGTCCCTTCTAGGCAGTGGGGCCTTGACTTGGGGGTCTGTTCTAGGCTTTTCCCCAATATGAGGACTTCATGAATCGCTTGGCATTAGCCATTGACCCTCTGCTGGATGCAGCCCCTGTGGACATTGAGGCCTTCCGGCGGGGCTCCCTGCTACAAAGGCTCAAGTGGCTGTCCACCCTCACACCCCTGCTGCAGGCAGGTGAGTCCGAAGGGCTGGCGGCAGGGCAGGATGTGCAACCATCGGGGAGCGGAGCCCATGTTCTCCACCATCAGACATACGCCTGAGCCTCCACAGCAGCCTGTCCACCACCGCCCGTTTATAGGGGCGGCCTGGAGCATGTTAGTGAGGAGGGCTTAACCTGGCATGCCCTAAAACCAGAGCCCGATACAAAGGCTTATATGCGAGTCGTTCACTTTGAAAGCTGACCCAGAGAACGGAGGACTGAAACTGAAAAGCAGGGGAGTCAATACTAGGGTGTGCTGCTTGCTGGTCACCATATGGGTGACCAGGTGCAGGATCCCCTGGGGATCCTCTAGAAGTCTTATGAAATGCACATGAGACACTTCCCAAGAAAGGAAAGGAGAAATATTTCTCCAGTGGGTTCTGTCTCCCATTGATCAAAGGTTGCCCCAGGGGGTATTGATTTCCACATAGGGCTGTGCATCCATGGGTGCCAAGTGGTTGTAGGTGTCCTGTCATGGTGCCAGAGGAGCCCCAAGGCAGAAATGAAGAGGTGCATCTTATAGGCATGAGGTGGGATGCTGTGGGCTACATCGTATGAAGCTGAAGGAAGCCTGCATGGAGGTTGTCACCACAGCCAGGCAGAGTAAGAGATAAGGGCCAAGAGAGTTTGAAGAGGTACCCCATACAAAGAGGATGCTAGATTTTGGCTCAGCATGAAAAATTCCGTGATCAATTAGTAATGTCTGCCATGGCTATGTGAAGGGAAGTTTGGTTAAGCATGCTACTCTTTTCTACTACTCCTCTAGGTTATAAAGACCAGTCTGGTTTCTATGTTTTAGAAAAATACTGAAACAGCTATGATCACAAAATTGCTACATAAAACTATAAAACTCCAATGGCATTAAAAATAAACATGTGTTTCTCATGAATCTGCATGGTTTAGCTGATCCCAGCTGTGCTCAGCTGATCCGGTCTGGTCTCATACATATGTTTGTGGCTGAGGCAGAACTCTGCCCCAGCTGCCTCTCAGCCTCCTCTTGGAAGCTGCAGGCTAGTCCAGGCATGGTCTTCTGACAGCAGTGGCAGAAGCGCAGGGGGAAGCCGTGATGTCCAGGTCAATTTCAAGTTGCTGTTCGCATCACATCTTCAAACATTTCATTGGCCAGGCAAACCATGTGGATGAGTCCAGAATGAAGGAGTCCAGCAGGAGCAAACCAGCTGGGGCAGATTGACATGGCCAAGTGTATGGGTGCAGGAGGGGAGAAGGATTGGGGCCAGTAGTATCTATCACACATGCCAGAAGTAGACACTATGTCTCAGATTACCAGTCCAAAGAGGTTCATGCTGAAATATTCACATAATGAATATTTATTGAGCAACTACTATGTGCCAGACTAAGCTAGGCACAGGGGCTATAGTAGCTGGAGATTAAGATCCCTGCCCTCACCGCCTTACTGCCCAGTCACTCTCTGAGATACCCTGAAAAATTATCAGAGGGATAGACTAGCCAAGCCAGCTACCTCCCAGGCACAGACCTTACAGAGGTCAACATAAGGGACTAAGGTACAAGGTACAAAGGAGTTCCCACAAGACTATCAGCTGATTTCTCAAAAGAAATCTTACAGGCAAGAAGAGGCTGGAAAGAAGTATTCAAAGTCATGAAAGGCAAGGACCTACATCCAAGATTACTCTATCCAGCAAAGCTTTAATTTAGAATGGAAGGGCAGATAAAGTGCTTCCCAGATAAGGTCAAGTTAAAGGAGTTCATCATCACCAAGCCCTTATTATATGAAATGTTAAAGGGACTTATCTAAAAAATAGAAGATCAAAAATATGAAGAGTAAAATTACAACAAAATCACAACTATCAACGACTGAGCCTTAAAAAAAAAACTAAGCAAAAAACTAGAACAGGAACAGAATCACAGAAATGGAGATCACACGGAGGGTTATCATCAGGGGAGTAGGTGGGGAGAGAGAGGTAAAAGGTACAGAGAATAAGTAGCATAAATGGTAGGTAGAAGATAGACAGAGGGAGGTTAAGAGCAGTATAAGAAATGAAGAGGCCAAAGAACTTACATGTACAACCCATGGACATGAACTAAGGAGGGGGCAGGACAGGGCAAAGAGGAAAAAAGGAGGGAAAAAATGGGACAACTGTAATAGCATAATCAATAACATATATTAAAATAAAATTAAATTTTCCCAAAATAATTCCTGCAGCTAAAGTGCATTAAGTGCCTGGGAACTTGCAAACATTTTGCACCTTCGTTGAATCCTCACACTCGGTCTCGGACGCATGATATGTTACTCTCATCTTCCAGGCAAAGGAGCGGGCGCAGAGATATTGCAGATGGGAGCGTTTCCTTCTTGCCTGTCTCAGTTTTATGGGTTTCCTCTTCCAGGCTGCATCCTGGGAGCCCAGCTGCCCCAGTATTACCAGGTGTTCACGGCTCCAATGACCAAGGTGAGTGGCTCCACAGCCTCAGGCGGGGCCTCGCAGTGAGGCGCTCTCTCCTCCCGAGGTCCCTGAGCCCTCCCTTCTCCCTGCCGCTTTGCTGCCCCAGGTGCTGGATCAGTGGTTTGAGTCTGAGCCTCTAAAAGCCACTCTAGCAACGGATGCTGTGATTGGAGCCATGACAAGTCCCCGCACTCCGGGGAGTGGGTGAGTGAGGGAGGCAAGGTGGGGCAGCAGGAGAGGAGCGCATTCCCCCAAAGGAGCGATAACAACTATCATTCACTGAGCTCCCCTCCCCCCAACCCTCCACCCCCACCGTGAACAAGACACGAAGCCACACACTCCATAGCACAATCCATTTAAACCTCGTGCTAACATCTGGGAGCCATGACTCAGAGAAGGAAAACATCTTGCCCAAAGTCACGCAGCTAGTAAGTGGTAGAGCTGATCTGCAGCCCAAGTTATCTGACCCTTCCCCCCAAACCTTCCTTCTTGGCCAGGACTCTCTACTCTTCAGTAAGAAGAGTGGCTCACCACCTCCCACTGGGACAGCTCGAGTGAATGTAGCTTCTTCCCACTTTGTCTCCTCTTCCCTCCCTCTCTCCTCCCCTCCCAGCAAGCCCGGTGGCCCCTCCATCTCCCACTGGTCCTCCTCTCCCTGGGTCCCAGGACACGCTCACACATGGGCACCTTTATGAGGGTAGGAAGCTGCCTTTTGCTTTGAGAGTGAGGTGTGCTGGCAGCCTGGTCCGAGCGGGGGCAGTCAGACACAGTGGAGTTGCTAGTTGTATGGGCCTTAATGAGGCCCCCGTAGGAGCAGGAAGGGAGGGTGTGCATGTGAGTGTGCACGTGTGTCAGGAGGGAGGATGCTGCCAGGTGTTGGGCCATGTCCAATGCACCAGAAGATGCAGCTGGAAGCTGTCAATGTGGCTTTTCTCTCAAGGGAAGAGAGCACCCTTTGGAAGTGGTTTTCAGCATGCATTAAGCCAGCCCCCGGTTCCCTGGGGCCAAGGAAAAGGGGGCTTGGCAGCAGCTGCCACACCTTGGCCAAGCTCTGTGATCAAACAGCCAATTTGGATCTTTCTGCTGGGGTCTCCTCTTCTTTTTCTGTGGGTCTCCAGGAGGATTAGCTACTACCCAGGTTGTAAAATGTGGCTTTAAGTAATTTGTTTCTTCATTAATTCTTTCAATAAATATTGATGGAGCACTTGCCTATGCTTGATGCTGGGGTACAGTGGTAAATGAAGCTGAAATCCTGTGGGAGAGGTAGACTCAGAGCCAGTAATGATAGCGGAGTGCTGTGAGCGCTGTGATCAGGGAAACGAAGCGGGGAACCACGTACCCTGGAGTCAGAGAAGCCCGCTGCGAGAAAGAGATGTTTAATCTGAGACTCTAAGGACAGGAGGAATTAGTTAAGTAACAGATGAGGGAGGAAGGGGAATCTAGGCTGCGAGAGCAGCGTGTGCAAAGGTTGGGAACTGAGAAACCATATGGTCTATTCAAGAAACTGGAAGAGGTGTGTTTTGGTAGGGGTGTGGCGGAAGCATGCTGAGGGATGAGGCTGGCGAGTGGGCAGGAGCCTGGGGGACCATTTTCAGGATCTGGCCATGACCCTAAGAGCAACAGTGAGCCAGTGAAGGCTTGAAAGGAGGGAAGAGGCAGGAACATAGCTGGGTGTTAGGATCGGGCTCCAGGTTCTGCGTAGAGAGGGGTCTGCAGGGAAGAAAGAGCGAGAGAAGGTGGTCCAATCAGAGAGAACTTACCACAGCAGTTGATGGAAGAGAGGAGAGTGGCCTGGACCGGGAGACAGCAGCAGGGAGCAGGGGTGTGGGAAAGCTCTTGAGGAGGCAGAGTTGACAGTCCGTGATTGGACGTAGGCGGTAAGAGACTAGTAGGAGGCCAGATTGACACCAGGTTTCCTTTGGAAGCTGAAGATGCCATTCACTGGGATGGCAAGGGAATGTGGGAAAGAAGCAGGTTTGAGATGCCTGCCAAGAAACTATCCGAATGGAGATATCTGTGGACAAACAGCTGGAGCTCAGGAGAGAGCTGGGGCTGTGGTTTGGGCATCGTCGCCTCATCGTTACCAAAGCTGCTCACAGACCCATTTTCATGGGGAGAGAATGTGAGAGGGGGAAACAAAGGTCTCTGCCAAGAGCCTAGAGCCCGTTGAGAGGCTAATGGGACAGGGCTGGGTGGGGAATGGAGAGGCTGAAGGTCTGAGACAGGATGGAATATTTGCACCTCGAACTCTGGGGAGATTAAATCTCAACCTCGGCCACTGATTCTGATGATCTGCCCTCAGGTATGTGCTGCTGCATCACATAATGGGGGGCCTGGAGGGGACGCAGGGGGCCTGGGGCTATGTCCAGGGTGGCATGGGCGCCCTCTCTGAGGCCATCGCCAGCTCAGCCACCGCACACGGAGCAAGTATCTTCACTGAAAAGGTGAATGGCCCCTATACCCCCTACTCCGATTATTGGCTAGGATCCTGACGTAGAACAAAATCTCAGATTTGGAAGTTCCCTCATTTTACCAATGGACAAGGTGAGGCTCAGAGTCCAGGGGCTCAGATTATACAGTTTGTTAGTAGCTGAGCAGCTGTCAACCCGGTCCCAGCTCTTCTGCTGCCCCTTTGGGTTCCTCACTGACCCACACCTAGGCTGAGCCTTCCAGTTGGAGGAGGTGGGCTAAGGCTTCACCAAGGAGCTGCGGAGCTCAGTAGGGTGGATTCAGGACGGGGAAACTGTGAATGTCTAGGAGCAGCAGCGACGATGGAAATCTTTTGAGATCTAACCTAGTGTCCCTCCCTGGGGGCTCCTGGGGCCTTGTCCCTGTGGGGTCTAGCCGGTGGCGAAGGTGCAGGTAGGCAGTGGAGGAGGCGTTCAAGGTGTCGTGCTGCAAGATGGCTCAGAGGTGAGGAGCAAAGTGGTGCTGTCCAGCGCGTCGCCACAGATCACCTTCCTGAAGCTGACACCGCAGGTGAGGCCTGGGGGGTGGAGGTTAGGGTGTCTGACGCAACAGGGGCTGAACAATGGGGTGATTAAGGGAGCAAGGCCTGCACCGGGGTGGGGATGCAAGTGCCAAGTCTGTCCACACTGGGGGAAGCGAGTCCTTCTCTTTTTTCCTAGCAGGCAGGTAGTAAACAGGAAAGAAGTTGCACAGGTGAGGTGACAGGTCCGGAGAGGTGAGGTGCCCTAGGCCATGCCGGTGGCAAGGGACAGAGCCAGAGCCAGACCCCAGGTCTGACTCTCAATCCAGAGTTATTTATACAACTTTCCTGTTATCCTGATTTCTCCTTCCTAACCAACCCTAATTCCACTGTCTGGGTCGATTATCCATTTCCATCTGAATGCCACATAATAACACACGACTTCTCGGCATGTGACAAGAAATGCTGATTTAGCACAGAGAGCTGGAGCATTCAGTTGATCTTGGTTGAGTTCAGCTGGTGTGGCTTGCTCATACATCTGCCATCAGCTCTGAGTCAACCAGTGGGCCCTGCTGACCTTGGCTGGGCCTGCTCACGTGCCAGGGAGCAGTGGGCTGTGGCTGGTGCAGCACGGTTTCTGCCAGAATGACCAGGGTGACTTGGCTCTGCTCCACATGTCTATCAACCTCTAGCATATTCTCAGCACCTGGCAGAAGGCAAAAGCTAGCAAACTCAACCATGCAAGTGCTTTTCAGGTGTGTTGCATCCTACTTACGAGCACTGGTCTAGTCTCGTGGCCAACCCCAGAGTCAGAATGGGAAGGCATTACAAGGGGCGTGCATACACAAAGGGGGGAGGGTTTGGAGGAATTTTTGCAACTGACCACACCTCTCCTGTCCCTAAAATAGATGATAATATATGTATGCACATGGAGCTCCCAACCATTCTTGGGAGTGCTCTTGGGGCAGGCACCAGTTTTTCTGAGTGATTCTGCTAATAAAATCCAACAAACATCAGTTAAAAAGCGTCTCAGTAAGGCACCTCTGACATCGTCAAGATTTCCAGAAGCTCACAGACCAGAGGAGAAAGAGGCCTGCAGACCACTGGCCATATCTAAGGCAGGAGTTAGTGTGGGCCATTCACAGCCAGGACTGCTGGCAGGTCACAGAGGGTGAAGTGGTTAGGAGAGGGGGTGCTTCTTGGAGAAGGTGGTTTGGCTGATCTCTGAAGGGTGGAGAGGACTTCTGGAAGTAGACAGAGGTCAGGAGACCAGTCCGAGCAAAGGAAGAAGGCAGCCACTTTGGGGCCTTGGCCATCCCCAGGACTGTTATGGAAACTTCTGCTTCCAGGAGTGGCTTCCTGAAGAGTTCGTGGAGAGAATCTCTCAGCTGGACACCCAGTCACCTGTTACCAAGATCAACGGTAAGAGGCACACCCCATTGTGGAGCCGCCTCCTTGATGTGATCGGAGTGAGCCATGTACAGGTCTGGGGAGAACTGACCTACATCATCACTTCTGTCCCCGACCTCCAGCCTGCCCCCCAGTTTGAAAGTGAAACACTGTTTCCTACCTTCTCTTCCTAGTCTAACCCTGGGTGATGGGTAGAGAAGGAGGACCCCTGGTGGAGGCCGAGGCTGAGGACACAGGCCTTTGGGCCCTGACCCCTGTCCCGCTTTGGTTTCTCAGTGGCCGTCAACAGGCTGCCTGACTTCCTGGCAGCCCCCAACACTCCTGGGGGCCAGCCACTGCCCCATCACCAGTGCTCCATCCACCTGAACTGTGAAGACACCCACCTGCTCCATCAGGCCTTTGAGGATGCTGTGGATGGCCGGCCCTCCCACAGGTGGGTGGTCCCTGAGCTTTGCATCCCCTGGGGTGTTCTCACACAGGGTCCTGGTGAGGTAGGGATGACTGTCCAGTAGGAATTGCCTCATCTACCTGGTGTTAAATACTCACAATAACGAAGGATCTGCCTAAATCTATACCTAGATTCTAAGGCTAGGAAATACATCCCAGGCCGGAAATCTGTGGGCCCAGGCAGGTAAAAGGTGAAGAGTAGAACACATTCAGCCAAGTGTCACAAGTTAGCAGAAGGAGCAAAGGACCTCAGAGGGACCAGTGCTGGCACTTGAGAAGAACCAGAGAAAACGCTTTCTGGAAGAGAAAAGGTGTTTATCTGGTTCAGCAGCCCAACCAAAGGCACACACTCCCCCGATTCTATATTTTCTCTTACCTCTGATAAACTGCCTTGACCCAAACCTTGTGAAAGCATTTCCCACCTCCCACCACACCCTAGCTGTGTCTCCATCCTTCTAGCAATAGGCAGGGATGTTGCAGCAGAAAGCATCTTTCCCTACTGTCAACTGTCTGCCAAAACTTGTTGAAAACCTGTTCCGTGCCAAGAGCAGTACAGGCACTGGCTGGGGGCATGGGGGACCAGGTAGGGGCATGACACGGACACGAAGCTGTAAGGCACGCCGCTATGTGTAGCATAAGGTAAAGAGGACCTCGAGAGAAGGGTAGGGGGCAAAGTCCACTTATCCATTCATAAATATTTTGGGGCTCCTACTCTGTGCCGGACTTAGTCCAGGACCTGGGGGCAAAGCAGCAAGAGCTGCTTCTGCCCTCAGGTCACTGACATGTTATGGTGGGAGACAAGACAGGCAACAAACATGCACAGATGATATGGAGAAAAATAGGTCAGGGGATGGGAGAGGGTGTTGTTAGTCTTTACTAGGAGGTCAGAAGAGGCTTCGCTGATAACATGACACTTGAGCAGAGACCTGAAGAAAGCGAGAATACAGGTCTTGTGGGAATCTGAGGAAGAACAGCCAGGCAGAGGGAAAGTCGGGAGCAAAGGCCCTGGGGTAGGAGGGTGGTACTTTGTTGGAGGCACAGGGATGAGGCCAGAGTGGCTGCAGAAAGAGAACCTGGGTGTGGAGGGTGGGAGGTGGGGCTGGGCCGCAGCCACAGCATCTGCTGGGCCACGCCGACCACCCTTGGGTTTTATTCCAGGGAAGTATGTGCAAAGCCTGACTTATATTTCAGAAGGACCACTGTGGCCACTGTGTGGAGAAAAAGGGCATCTGTTGCAACTTGTCACTATTACAGAATCCAAGGGAGAAAGGATGGTGGCCTGCACCCGGGTAGGGGCAGTGGAAGTGATGACAAGTGGCCACATACTGGGTATTTGGAGGCAAAGCTGCCAGGACTTGCTGTTGAACAGGAAGTGGCGTGTGAGTGAGAAAGAGGAGCCACGGGAAGATGGTGTTTCTTTTTGATGAAAAGGGGAAGGTGATGTGTTCAGGGAGGAGCAGGTTGGAGGGGATACCAGCCACTTGGGCTTGGACAAGTTACTCTGGAGATGCCTGGTGGACACCCAAGTTCAGAGGAAACACTGCAAGTGAGGGGTGCAGGGAGAAGGGGCACTTCACGTGGCCTTGAGGATGGCCATATCTGGAGACAGAGGAAGAATGTGCTTCAGGGAGAACAGGCTTATAAACAGGGAGGGTCAGGAAGCAGGCTCTGCTGCTTCTGGGTGTCAGGCTGCCCCAGAAACTCGGCTTTGCTTGGCCTGCTAGAGAAAGGTCACAACCAGGCAGGGGCGAGCTTGGTTGAAATATGGCTGCCTGGGCACCTGCTGTCTTAGCCTGGTTCCTCACTCATTTGTGTTGTCTGTCTGCACCTTGGGGACATTTGAGACCCTGATTGTTCTACTGGCTATGAGGTGGAGGAAGGCAGGGACAGACCACACCTTTGGGGCTAGGTGAGCCCCTCAGGGGTAGTCCGGACTCTCCCAGTGGCCACTGACCCTGTGCTGGTGAGCAGCCACCACGGCCTTACAGTGACAATCATCCCAGCCTTGGTGTCAAATCGTCCCATGCCTTCATTTTGTCCCCTGTCACCTAAGAGCAGCCCCCAGCCC
This sequence comes from Macrotus californicus, assembly GCA_007922815.1. Lineage (NCBI taxonomy): Eukaryota > Metazoa > Chordata > Mammalia > Chiroptera > Phyllostomidae > Macrotus > Macrotus californicus. Next base: position 12,081 of record VMDR010002848.1, read on the forward strand.
CTTTCTTCAGGGCAACTGCCCCTTTAGATCTGTCTCTCCTCCCATACCAGGCCAATGATTGAGCTCTGCATACCTTCCTCGCTGGACCCCACCCTGGCTCCCCCCGGCTGCCATGTCGTCTCCCTCTTCACTCAGTACACTCCCTACACTCTGGCTGGAGGCAAAGTCTGGGACGAGCAGGAGAGAAATGCTTATGCAGACAAAGGTAAAGGGGCCAGCCTGTCCCGTCTCTGGAGTGCCAGCTGGCTATGTGGTCTGAATGGACTCCTCTCCTTCTGACTACCCCATTCAGGATTAACACCTTCAGGTTCTATCCCAAGGCAAAGAGAAGTCCCCAAGGGAACCTAAGTCTACAAAGTGAGTGCCTTCCAGGGTCAGGTACTGGGCTAAGAAAGTCAAAAAGTCAGTTCCTGCCCCGGGTTGCTCACAGGCTGAGTAATAAGGAGACATCTTACAGTACAAGGTACCACGTGAACCGAAGGAGGAAGCAGTGAGCCAGAGAGACAAGGAGAGCTTTCCAAGTGGGGGACATTTGAGCTGGGCCTTAAAGGATGAATAGGAGTGAGTGCAGCGGCAAAGCACGTTCCAAGCAAAAGAAACAGCTTGAGCAAAGCAATGAGGCAAAGAAAGCTTTGCATAGCCACAGGGAGACAAATACCTTTGTGTTCAGGGTTGGGGTAAGGAGGTGAGAAAGTGTGGAGGGCTGGACCAGCCTGAGACCCATAGCCCTTTGTACTGCATTATTTATTTGCCTATGGACTGTTTTTGTTTTGTTTTGTTTTGCTTATTGAGATAATTTGCATGTGCTAAAATAAACCCATTTTAAGTGTATAGTTTAATGATGTGTAGTCAGTTTGCCAAGTCGTGAATACCTCTACCTCCTCCTTTTCCTCCCAACACCATCCTGGCTCCTGCTGTCGGGTACCAGTGTTCAACTGCGTCGAGGCCTACGCCCCTGGCTTCAAGGGCTCCGTGGTGGGCAGAGATGTCCTCACACCACCTGATTTGGAGAGAATCTTTGGGCTTCCTGGAGGGGTAAGAATACACCTGGGGGGCCCCTCATCACATTCTTCTCTCTGCAACCCTGCTCCACACACAGCCTTCATTGGAAGGGAGGACAGTGACAGAGACCATGATGGAGAGGGAACAGAGGAGGGGAGGTCCAGGGAGCAAGGGAAGAGTAGAGAGATGCAGACAGGAGAGACAGCACCTGCTGAGAAGGTCACCAGGATGGTGGCCCTTCTGACTGGACGTCCACATCAGCCTATCCCATTTGAACTTCTTCAGAGGGAGCTCCCTACCTTATGGCAGCATGTCCTTGGACTTCAAGTCAATGCATCAAAAGCTCACTGAAGCTGGAGGCCAGGAGACTAGTTCCAGCCTCGTGTAGCTGTTGACCGCTTCAGTGTGCCTGGGCCAAAATGGATGGGCTGCGGGGGTAAAAGGCACACCGAATTGCAAATACTTAGTGTGAGAAAAGTGTGAGGTGTCTCATTGATAATTGTTATGCTGCTCCCATGCTGAAATGGTAATATTTTGGACCTACTGGGTTAAATGAAATATATATTGACATCCACGTCACCAGTTCCTTTTTAAAGTCTTCATGTGGCCACTAGAAAACAAAACTTACAACAGTGGCTCATGCTATGTTTCTATTGGGCCGCAGTGGTCCAGCTTTAGAATAAAGGAGGCCAGACAGTGGGAAGGACATCCTGTGGTGATGACCTGCCGACATTGGTCTGCTTGTCCAGACCTGCGCACGAGGCTGACCCTCCGCTTGTCCATACTGCCTCCCTCCTGGGTGGGCCCGACCCAGGCCATTGGAGCAGAACCGAGCTCGGATCCCCGTGCCCTTTGTCTGCCACTTACTAAGATTGGCTGGAGCGTGGACCCCAGGGCCCAGGCTCAGAGGCGTGTCTTGGTCAAAGAAACATGTGCCAGCAGCTAAATAAGTCAAATTCCTCTATGTTCAAGCAGGGAGCGGGATTCCCAGTCCACAGCACAACATCTAGAACCCCACTCTGAAATCTCTCATTCAGTTTCCTCGAGCTCTGAAGACAGTCCCCACCCCTTTCTTCCCCACGAGATGCCTCTGGAGAACTCCACCCCCAGCCCTAGGACACGCACCTATTCCCTCTCTGCCCCTCCACTTTCTGCTTCGTAAGAACCAAGGAAACAGCAGAATGAGACCCTTCCTCAGAGAACTGGGGAGGGGGAGAAACCTGCAAAGGCACTGAAGACCATAGCACCCCTCAGCTAACAACTGTGGCACTGCTCCCCAGAACATATTCCATGGCGCCATGACGCTGGACCAGCTCTACTTTGCCCGCCCTGTGCCCCTGCATGCCAACTACCGCTGCCCCCTCCGTGGCCTGTATCTCTGCGGAAGTGGGGCCCATCCTGGTGAGTGACCCGCAGCCCCACTACCTGTGCGGATGGTGAGGGCTGGCCAGACATCAGAGGCATACAGAGGAGGACCAGGAGAAACAGGGAGGGCGGCAGGGAGAGAGGGCGGAGGCACGGGACTCCCACAAGAGCAAGCCATCCCCATATCCAGAATTCGCAGAATTCTCGGGGAAGCACGGTGGCCTCTGCCAGGCTGGCCACAGCCCGCGGGTCAGCTAGCTGACCACTGCCTCGTGAGGCTTGAGGGTACATCCCAGAGGCACTTCTCCAAATTCCAATTTAGGACTGAGAGACCCAGGTCCCTACGTCCCCCTCCCACCCCCACCATGGTTTAGACTAGTAAGGATCTAATAAACTTACGTGTCTCAATGTGCAAATTCTTCCCTGCACTTGTCCCAGCCTTAACTGACCTCACCGAGGCCACTTTGTTTTGACACTTTCTCTGCACTGCATGGGCTTTGGCCTCCCAGAAAGGCTCTGTACTCCCACATCTTCCCCTCAAGCCCTCAGTCTTCCCCGTGCTGAGTGAGAGTCTCGTCATCTAGCACATCGGCTCTCAGACTGAGAGGAGACACCTCCTCAGACTGCGTGCCCACCCCCTCCCCAGGGCTCTGGGGCAGGAAACCTGCCGGGGGGCCCAGAATCTGTCTTCACGATCGTCAGGGTGGTTCTGATGCCCACGCCCGAGCACCTCCCTCAGGCATGTCCACTCCACTTGGCCCAGGGTCCCCTGCAAGCCCTGGCCCTGCCCCCTCCCTGAGGATGGGAGGTGAGCGCAGCTTTGGTTCATGGGAGATTCCCTTCCAGGCGGAGGTGTCATGGGAGCCCCTGGACGTAATGCAGCCCATGTCGTCTTTGGGGACCTCAAGAGCATGTGACCCTGAACCAGGAAGAAGAACCCACCCTTAAGCTTTTAAGTCTGCCTTGGGTCCTCTTCCCAGGCTGTGGCCTGAGGGAGACTAGTCCTCAAGGCTGAAACGACTATTTTAGAAAGAAGCATTCAAGTTGCATCTGGCCCTGACTAACCTCGTATCCATGCCTTCATGAATGAACTGCTTTTGTTTCATTAAAAATAATGTTTCAGCCCTGGCTGGTGCGGCTCAGTGGATTGAGTGCCAGCCTGCGAACCAAAGGGTCGCTGGTTCCATTCCCAGGCAGGGCACAAGCCTGGGTTTCAGGCTGGGTCCCCAGCTGAGGACATATGAGAGGCAACCACACATTGATGTTTCTTTCTCCCTCCCTTACCCTCTGTCTAAAAATAAATTAGTAATCTTTTAAAAATATTTAGAAACAATAAAAATAATGTATTATAGAGAGTTTGCGTTGTTCTCTGTAGAGCACTAGCAGAACTGGTCATGTGGATTGTGTAATTGCACGTCGGTGTGCAATAGGCGTGATGTTTGCGTCTAGAACACTCAGTATTCTCACACCATCAGCTCCACACAGACCATTTGGCCAACAAGCATCCCCATCTCACTGCTGGACCCCACCACCATCGGATCGGAGGACCTCCCGTTGAGGCCCAATCTACTGCAGTCATGGTCCCGACAAATGTGACCCAGCAGCCCAGGGACCCACCGAGTCATTCACAGGGACCACAGGCCTGAACAATGCTTGGCATCTCAAACTGTCAAAATTACCAGTCAGGCAAACAGCCATCGAGGATGAGTACAAGGTGGGTGCGGCTGTGGGCCAGCTGGGAGCCCACATCCCTGATTCTAGAGCATTCCACCCCTTAGTTCCAGTGAGTGAGACATCTCACATCACTAAAATCTCTCCACACGGGCTTGTTATTAGAGAGTGGGCTGTCACTCTTGGTCAGAAAGGTTCGTGCAAACGTGTCTGTGGTGATACGCCCTCCCAGCCAGCTTCTCCAATCCCAGGTCCAAGGCCGCAGGCCCAGCGGGCCCCCTGGGCCGAGGAGGTGGGGGCTTCCCTGGGGCATCTCCTCCCTCCTTTCCCGGGCAAGTGTGTACAGGTTAAGATGTGCTCACCTCATGCCTTAACCTCTCTGAACTCGGGTTTCTCATCTGTAAAGGCACTGTGATTTGAAGATCAAACAAGACGGCAGGTCATGCTTCTAGTCCAGTGTCTGGCACCTGGTGAGCATTCAGTCTACGGTGGTGGTCTCGCTGCCACTACTGTTGGTGAAGATGTCACTGTCATTTCTGTCCTCTGCACAAGGCTGGGAGGGGGCAAGAGGGAAACGAAGCATGTGAAGGGCGGGCAGTGCTGGCCAACACCTGCAGTGAGATGTGTCCTCATTCTCTGTGAAGCTGCCTCGTTCTCATCGCCCTTGGGCTCACAGCTCACCCCTTTCTAACTCTCACGTGGAAAGAACAGAATGGAATAACACATACGAATCTGTAAAGTCTTCAGAGGCCTGGGGCAGATCACATCAGACTTGGTTTTTCAAAATATTAATAGTTGGGGGTTTTCTGGTAAATAAAAGTCATAAATCCTTAATTTAAGAAAGTATTTTAAAAGTATAATGAGAAAGGACATAAAGCTCAAACAATCTGACCTGGAGAAATCATCATAGTTACCATTTCACAATATTCCCAGCTAGTCTTTACACAATTTGGATCCCATTCTACATTCTATATGTGAGTTTTATATTTTCCTTTCATTTTACTTCATTATGAGCATTGTTCAGTATTAGAAAATTTCTTTGAAAACATTATTTTTAATAACTGCCTAATATTCTCTTGTAAGGTGTACCGTCATTTATTCTGGGACATTGAGTTCAGCCTTGGCCTTGATTGCTGATTAGCACCAGCTGAAGGCTGGAAAGCTACTCCTTCACCACGCCTACTCCTACTTGAATGACTCACTGTCATGTCCACCAGGATGCAGCTGCTGTCCAGGCAAACATTCCCTCCAAAGGGGGAGGAACTCAGAGAAGGCCAAGGAGAGGCCAGAGAGCAGTTTTAGCAGCAAGAGGAAGAATTTCCCACTGTTTGGTGGCTTCCTGTCTGTCTCAGGGCTCTGGAAGATGCATTTGGTTCACCATTGGGCTTTTGCCCTATGGGGTGCCTTGGCTCCTATAAGCCCTCAGCACGTGACAGCTAGCTAAGAGAGGGGGATTGGCCACAGATCAGGTAATGGGTCTCTTGCTGACTCCAGAAGATAAAACTCTTACAGGGATAAATAAGTCAGCACTGTATTGTTACCTGATTTACACTTGTCCGTTTCCCCAAAGCAGTGGGGAATCACTTCCTCTGAGGCACCTGACATGCACATGAACTTTGCCTGGTGAAGTCATTAGGTAACGTGCCCCGCCAGCCCCAGTGGCCCCCCGTGATGGTGTCTGGAGTCCAGGTGAGGTGTGAGGTTTACAGTTCTGGGGGGAATTCAGGCATCTAGTTGGAGGGATGACAAATGTGGCCGTCTGAGCCACCTGCAGGCCTGTGAGTGTGCATTTTCCTGTTTGCAAAGCATTTGACAGCACTGAGTTCTTCTGTGGGATATGGATGTTATCCTCGTGGAAAAGGAAAGGAAGCAGCAAAGACAGAGGCTTGCCCAAGCACAGGGGGGCATTCTGTGGGGAAGGGGAAAACATGTAAAGTAAGAAGGAAGGCAAAATGAGAAATAATTCACTGAGGCCAAACGCAGGAAAGTATGCAAAATAAGGGGAAAAAATGGACAGAAAACAAATGGACAGAAAAAAAAAACCTTAACCTCACCAGTAGTCAAGTAAACTCAATTCAAACCAAACTATCATGTTTGACCTATAAAATTAAGAAAAATTATCTGTAATGGAAAATTACCAGTGTGGGCAGAAAAAGACATGCTCATATGCTGTTGGCAGTGGCATAAATTTGTATTTGATAATGAGAATCAAAAGGCAACGTCCAAAAGCCACCCCATTGGGTGGATTATTCAACAGCTTGTCATTTAACCTAAGGAAAATATCAGAGCTCTCCCCAAGGCTGGAGGTACAAGCATATTTACACAGGGTTATTCGAAAACCACTGAAATGTCTCAAAATAGAGAATTAGTTCAATTAATCCTGGTACTACATGGGATGGACTATCAAATGGCAATTTTTTTTAAAAAATCACATTTTGAAATTACTTTTTTTAATAACACGGAAAAAGGCTGATGAAATGTAAGACAGTGAGTATCCCAATTTTGTTTATAAAGATAAAAATGTATATCTGTCTCTCTGCAGATATATGCATATATGTTTTATATTAGAGATATATGTATAATGTACCTACCATACGTATACATTCATACAGACAGACACTCATAAGAGAGACAGAGAGGCGTGGAGAACAGAGACAGGTGGGAAAGGAACAAGTGCACCCAATGCCAGCAGTAGCCCAAGTCTTTCTGCCACTTGAGGGCAGTTTGGGAAACGTCCCTTCCTGCCTTCATGTAGCCTATTCTAACCTAAGAACCAACCCAAAGTAAATGGATAGGACTTTGAAACTCTGTTTAAATGGTGGTCTAGGCCTGGTCCAAATACTTTGCTACTTGTGCCTGAATGGATTGATCACAAGTCAGCGAGTTTCCGACCCGCGTGGGTCTCAGATTTCCTCAGTGGAGCGGGGCGGTCTCCATTGCCACCACAGAGGGGAGGGCCGGCGCATTGCCCGTGGTCAACCGCCCAACAGAAACCCTGTGCTCCAGTAGGGAGTGACCCCCCGCTACAGAGGTGGCCCAACCCTGACCGTTCTTTCGGTTTATCTGCAATGACGTCAGCTCCGTTGTGAGTGTTGTCAGATCAACAGCGCTACGGTGAGATATGTCTTTGACTAATAAAGACATTGCAAGACGAATTCAGTGACTCTGAGCAAAGGACGTTTGCTTGGTAGCTTGGCACGCAGACATCTTCTAAAACAACGGGTCTCTTAAGAAAAAGTAACAGAGTTGTCGATAGTGAAAAAGCGCCGGAGCCAGACCTGCCTTTGCCCCGCGCCCCCGCCCAGTGCCAGGCGGCCTTTCCTCCTGTTTGCTCCTGCAGGGCCTGTGCAGGAAGCATGGGTCTGGCGCCGACGCTGCCGTGCAGCCCGGGGCTGAGGATGCCCTCCTCACAGAGGAGATGTGAGGAACATATTTGATGATTTCAATTCAAACTGGGCTCCCAGATTTCAAAGTATTTCCATCTGAAACGATCCTGTGGTCTGGACCCCTCTCCCATGATGGCCAGCCACCTGCCCCCCCCCCCCCAGCAGGGCCAAGCCTGGAGCCAGCCATCTCTGAGGTCCCCAGCAGCTACACTGGGGTCTGGATGCTGGCTCTACCACCATGGGACCTTGGGAAAGTTCCTTAACTTGTCTGAGTCTCAGCTGCTTTTGACTAATGGGGACAGTGATTTTTCAGCCTGGCATGAAGCACACAACAAAGACTAGTTTTCTCCCTTCCTTACAAATTGACATGTTACTGTATTCAGACGGTTCAGGCAGGATGAGAGGTATTCTGGAACATTCTGGGCTCACATGAATCAGAGGAATGAAATTCCAGCCACCACACAAAGACATGGAACAAGATTCCTTTCCGTTGCTGTTTGAAGATCTCTCAGAGAGAGGGCCCCTAAGCTAGGAGCTCCCATCCTGGGACAGCGGCAACCACACACACCTTCTACAATCCACTGTACCACCTCACCCACACACAGATCGATATGTCAGGGCAGGAAAGCAAGGAGCAGGCAGGGCGGTTTGCCAAAGCCGGAATCTGTGTGTGGGCTGGTGAGCTGTATTTCTGGCCCAATAAATCAATCTGCCTTGAAAGGGTTCCTCCAACTCCATGACTGTAATTGGAGCTCCCTTCCTCTCTGGCAGTTTGTTACGTTCAAGGTCAGGTGACAAGCACAGGTTTTCAGAGTTGTACTCACTCACTCTTCACCTGCCTCTGGGAAAAGCTCTGTAATATCTGGAGAATCCGCTAAAGACTAGTGTGTCTGCAGGGTGTTGAAAAATTGGGAGAAATAGGACTGGGTTAAGCTTCCATTGTTCTCCTTGCTGGATTTCCATAACTCACGTCCACATTCGCTCTAGGACGCCTTTCCTAAAACCAACGTCTCCATTCATTTGCTATGTGTTGAGTCTTGCTGCGGCGGAGGTACCTGGGCACGGGCCCAAAGCGTACTCAAGTAGTAATAATAACAGCTGCTGTTTATTGAGTCCTGACTCTGTGCCAAGCACGGCACCAACCGAGCATTTCACTGCATTACTTCCCTTTAAATCCACAACAAACCCAGGAACCTTCTACACCGAGTGTGTTTCACAGACAGGGAGACAAGCCCATTGACATTAAATAGCTTCGCCTAAACTGAGGTCCCAAAGCTGGGAGTAGACACAGGCAAGGTCTGCACTGGGGTCTTTCTGGCACCAAAAGTCATGTTCAGAAGCTGCACTCTGGACCCAGCTAGGAGACAAGTGGTTGCATCACCACGAGTCCCACTAATTGTTGACCTCTGTGTCTGGGCTGCACTCGAGTTTGCAGCGATCCATGGTCCCCAGCCTCAAAGCATCCGCAGACTAGTGGGGGGAACAGAAAGCACGCATACGTGGATTATTAACACCTCTAGTGCCATGTGAGTCTGTACAAAGCACAGCATGGAATCTGATGGAGAGATGAGCAGCCCGAGGATGGGTAGAATTGGGGAGTAGCTCTTCCAGCAAGGGGACTTGAGCTAGAATGAGATCACTCTAGACTCGATGGGTGAAAAGATGTGATGAGAGAATAGGATGAGGGGGGCATTCTAGTTCTTCTGGGGGGCCATGTGGTGGACCAGGCCAGGAGGTGGACATAGGTGGAGAGATCGGGAGCACACAGTTGGACGGGAAGGGCATTTGTGAAAAGCAATGATGGGAAACAGGTGGGACCGAAGGCTCACGCCACTGAGAACCCTAAGCCTGGCTAGCGGCGGGCTTCATTCTACAGCCAATGTGGAAGATGTTGGGAATTTCACACAAGGTGGAGGGTGTTCAGTTCCTCACCTTGCATAAGTGGTCAGTACACAGTGTGGGGTGAGATCGCCCAAGGCGAGCTTTCTTTCAGGCAGCCATCACCCCTCTTGGCTCTCTCCCAAGGCACTCAAATGAGTTGTTCAGGAATATAAGTGAGTTAGGAGTGGGACATTGTCCCCAGGAGGCTAAAACCAGACCGTTAGACCATCATACCCCACTGTCGGCCCCAGCCAAGAGCACACTGTGGGGGTGTCCCAGGAGGCCAGTGTGGCTCCGCCTGGTCTCAGCAGAAGAACCCTGCCACCAGCAGCTGCAACTCCAGTGGCTCCTTGTTCACCCTTGCTGCAAGAAAGGAGAGAGACCCAGGCCGTGGGACCTGGGCTCGGGAAGTTTAGTTGGCAGTCTCTGCTCTCCGTCAGAGAGGCCTGAAAACATTTTAAGTAATGGCCCCGAGAGCCTTGTATTCCAAGGGCTGCTCAGAAACCTCTTCCGTGAGCACCTGCTTTGGGACTGTGCAGCCGACCCACATTTCATCAGGATGGAAGCAGGTGAGGACTCGAGGCTGTGCTCCAATAGAGAAGCCAGAGACTCATCCGCACACCGTATACACTGCAGCAGCCCGTATTCGGAGTTGGAAAGAAGTTTAATAATAGTAAACAAACTTCCTTGGAAAGGGTTGGCCTAAGGGGAAGTGGCTATTAGGAAGAGAAAAAAAAAAGAAAAAGAAACACCACCACTGTTTTAATAGTAACCCCGCTCAGTCTATAATGAGAAAACCTCTCTTCTGTATAAATGACCTTCTAAAGCAAGTCACCCAAGCCCCAGCTCCCAACCCTTCGCCCAGGAAGCAGGAGTACAATGGAGCAGTCAGGTGTAAATTATAGGAGCCCGTCAGGGCAGGAAGCAAGGAGAGTTATAATAGAAAAGTAAATTAATTTCACATAAGTGGGATTAGCAGTAAAATAAATAGCAGCCCCACCACTAACCCTGTCTGGAATGCTGAGCGTCTGTCCCCTGCCAAGGGGACAGAAAAACCTAATGACTGAGCAGGAATCGGGTCACGACATAGTTGCCTACCCACACTTAAAAACAATTCCTCTGGAAATATAAGGCACAAAAATGTTTGCCTTCACCCACTGAGGACTCAAAAGACGATGACATGTGGGGAGGACGCTGCCTTCCGTTGATGGCTCAGCCACCTTTTATGGTGGCCACAATACCACATGAGCAAACGAAGCCCTAAATGGCACCTGAATGGTGGGGGAAGGGTCGCCCAGGATTTGTGGTAAACTGGGGGCAATGAGTTCTGAGGATGGACCCATCGGAAGCTTCCATTCCAGGCTGAGTATGTGTTGGTTTTATTTTTAAATTGTCAGCCTGTTGTTTGTTTGTTTGAGCTTTTTAAGGCTTCTGCCCCTTTCCTAATTTGAAGGCAACCTCTGTTCAGGCGAGTGGAGCACTGGGTCCTTTGGGACCTCAGAGGCCTGGGGCCTGGTGGGGAGGCCAGGTTTGAGCAAAGTCAGGCCCAGGAAGGCCAGCTTGAATCTGGTGCACACAGCAGGGTCTGTCACACTTCACAGAGTTGGCGTGAGGACTACATTTAACTAGATCAAAAGCCAAAAGCCCCTAGTCCAAGTTCTGACCTGCTGAAGGTGGATGTATGTGTAAAAGGCAGCTCTCTGACCTCCCCACCCCCTTCCTGGAAAACAGTGGAGCAGACGACAGCATCCATATTGGATGCTATTTAGTGAGGCTGTCTCAATGTCAGAATCTCCCTAAGGTGAGCAGAATTACCCACCCTTTAGATAATTCCCAGTGAGGAGCTCCAGGGTGCTTCAGGAGGCTGTGATTCTGACTCTGCATTTGTTTAGAATCGTGTCTAAGTCCAGGTGGACTAGTAACCATACGTGGCAGGGGGCTGCTGGGAGGGGGAGCGTTCCTCGGAACCCATTAACCAGGGATTCCTAAACTTTTCTGACTATACCCACTCGGGTAGGGCCAAAGAACACCCACGTCCACATCTTCTCCATGTCTCTCCTGAGTTTGATCCTTAAGGGGATGGGGCTTAAAGGAAGGGGCTGAGAACTGCAGAGGACACTGAAGTTGAGCTTGCAAAACACATGGCTTTCTAGTTATGTTAATGAGAAGATCTTCACATTATACTCTTGATTTTACATTGTAAATGAATGGCCTGTGGTGTCGAAAATAACCTTACTAGTTTTATCATACTAATCTTGCTTATAAGATGAAAGTTACTAGAATAGCACAGGCAAGCAAGCCACCAATAAAATGTCCTTAAATGGTGTGGTGACCTGTTCGTGCCAGGTTGCCCAGATTTTCCTGATTTTAGCACTGAGAGTTCTGCATCCTGGCAAAACCCTCAGTTCTGAGCAAACTAGCACAGCTGCTCACTCTGCACCCAAGCAGACTGTAAGGGGTGGGTCCTTGAGCAGCAGGAACATATGAGCAACTACGTATTGAACTGCAATTCACTCATATAGAACGTGGAGATAGTGGACAATTTATAGGCCAAAAATACCCACTCTGGACAAACCAAACTCTCTCATCAGACTAAAATGGATAATGAGCGCACAAAACCAATAGCAATTTATAAATAAAAAGTATGAATAACAGCAATCAGAAACCACAACAGCTCAGAACAACTCCTGAACAACTAACTAAAGAACATCCTTCCAAACACTGGAGAGCAACCCACCTACGTACAGCAGGTGTGGAATAACAAAACTGAGCCCTAGTAAACCACGGGGACACTCATTTTAGTTTATGAGTGCCAGATTTTTGTGGGTGACTGGCAAGGAGCCTTTAACTGTACGTGAAGAGGAAAGTCCATCAACGGGTGTGAGTCACCTGCAGGAAGGAAGGAAAGCTCCGCATTCCCTGGCCAGTTCCCAGTCATCAGCATGACACCTGGTTCTCACCGAGGTGTCGAGGCCAGCCCCTGAAAGCCAAAAGGGCACTAGCTCATGTAGCGAACAGGAAGACCAGGGCCCAGAGAAGTTAAAGGACTTTAGCAAAGCTGTGCATGTCAGGGAGGCCCCCCAGAGATTTTTTGAGTGTTATGGGGGCATGTTAGAGGGAAAGCTGTAGGACTTTTAGTCAGTCTGTCCTCTTCAGTCACCCCCTCCAGATACCTCTGAGGCAGTGAAAGAGGGTCAATTCAGTGGCCCCCCAAAAGTATGTTGAAGTTCCTACCCCCAGTACCCTCGAGCATGACCTCATTGAGACATAGGGTCTTTGCTGATACAATCAAGTTAGAATGAGGTCATTAGGATGGGCCCTAAGCCAATGGCTGGTGTCCTTATAAGAAGAGGGAAACACACACATACATACATGAACACCACGTGAGCACACAGGCACAGAGGGAAGACAGCCATGTGAAGGTGAAGGCAGAGATCTGAGCTTTGGTACCACCAGCCAAGGAACCACAGGGGCTACCAGATGCTGGAAGGGACTCAGATGGGTCCTCCCCTGGAGGCTTCAGAGTGAGCAGGACCCCGCTGACCCCTTGATTTTGGCCCTTGGGCTTTTAGAACTGTGAGAGAATGAATTTTTGTAATTTTAAGCCACCCAGGTTGTGAAATTTAGTTACAACCACCCCAGGAAACTAATACAGGACACCTAAGTGGCTCACAGTCCCCAGGTGTGCATGGGTCTTCCTTCCCACACTCCCCCCGAGGCTAGCCGGGAACCAAAGAGAAGGGTTCAGTATCTTCACGTGTGTCTTTCCTGTCTCTCCTGTAGCGCCTTCAGCAAGCTTGGGGGCCTCCCTCCCCTGGGTGGGCACATAGCGTGGGCATGGAGAGGGGGCTATGATCTCAGTGCCTTCTGTCTGGGCACCCGGTGGGTAGGGTGGCCCTGGCGGGCACACCCCCTCCCTTCTCCCTGAGGATGAGGTTCTTGGCCAAGTGCTCCCAGAAGGACCACTTGACATTTCCCTCTCCACACCCCATTTGGCAAAGGGCAAGCGGTTCGGTGCACCGTCCTGCCCTTCACCGTTGTTTTCCAGGACGAAAGCACAGAGCTCATCAGATTGCCTGAGGACTGCTCTGCAGAAACAGGGAAGGCTGCACATTATCCTGCTTTTATGTTTAAAGTCTTCTTAAAGATGCCACATGCAGACCTGCTCGAGTTACAGACCACTCTGATGTGACTGACTGCCCGTGAACTTCCACCTGGAGGAGAGAGTAAGCTTCCCCACGGCCCAGCCCAGGCAAGGCTGGTGGTTGTAAATATTCCCTGGATGCAGAGTATGACCCTAATTCTACAGAATAAATGGACTTATGTATCTATTAAAATATCTGGAAGGATATCACCAAAATGTTATCTATCAGGGTAAAATTGTAATTGTTTTTATTTTATTTTATTTTCTAATGTTGCTACATTAAACAAGAAGGGATGATGTAATAAAACTAACCCAAAAACTCACCCATGATTACAGCTCTTGAGTACAATACTGTTAATATTTTGATAACTCATAAGTAGATTAAAACACCAAGAGAGCTATAAAGACAGAACTGTATATAATACATAACATGAACCTTTCTCACCTCAAAGAGAAATAAACAGGGCTTTTGTTAGTGAAGCAATTTCTTTTCCTAGTTGTGATCACCCTGAGTTTACAAAACTAAGGCCTCACGCGCAGCCGTTACAAGCATTTCTCCACGGTGCTCCGAGCCCTTTATCTGTAACATCCAGACAGGTGCCTGACAGTCCGTTTCGAACGCACACCGGCACTCACTCAGTCGCCACAATCAGACATTTTAGTTTCAGGTCTAAAATTTTTAAAGTAGGGATTTTGCATTTCACTTCTACCCCTGAAATTCAGAGAGCCAGGAACTTGCATGTTCTGTTATCTCTTTTCGTCTCGTAGATTTATTTTTGCTAGTGAACAATAACCTGTTTTGTAACTCTGTTAGACGTACATATGTCTTTACGTGTCTTCTCAGTGGTGTCTGCTTTTCTTTAAACTACAGTGTTTTAAATTAAAATTTAAAATTCTGCCTCATCCCAGGCAGGCATGCATGATATTTTTCACGTGGCTACTAGGTTGTTGAACTGAAGGAGTTACCGAATACGGACTGACACCGAGTAAAAGTACCTGCTTCTCAGCCAGGTCTCCAGTCCCTAAAGTCCCTGTGCTGCTTACAACCGAACCCTGCCCTCCCTGCATCCATTGGAAAGCCCCACCTCTCTGCCCAGAGGCAGACACGTAGCATATGCCACGCCCTGCCATCCCTTGCCGAGGCCAAATCACCAAATGGTGACTGCGTTTTTCCAGCGAAGCCCGGACACAGCACCGACTGGCCTGGCACCAGAGCCAGAAAACGGCGTCCTCCCCGGGTTCAGTGAGGCAGCGCGTCTATTCCAGCGCTGATGTTCTGTGAGCTTTTATTCACATCTTTCTGCCGTCACCTTTTTAATTTAAAGTCTAAATTGTGTGGAGTTGCAAACAGGACCTAAGATGTCTGTGCGATACACAGATCCCGGCGTGAGGAGTCCGGGGGAGGAAGGCCCAGTGCGAGGCCGGAGCGTCCTGGAAGCTGAAGCTGGGGGAATCGAGGCGCGTAGGCGATAAATCCAAACCAGGTGATAACAGAGCCGCTTCCGGAGCCACACTGGGCTGAGGATTTCCACCAGTCCTTGGTGAGGAGTGACTGGAAATTACTCCCAGAATCCTGCTGTGGATCTGTGGTTCAGTGTGTAATTATGCTTAAGATTACTTTGCAGTGAGCTGCGTTTAATTCTCACTCCGCAGCGCAGGCTCAGGCGGTCTCGGACAGCTCTCCTGTTGTTTTCAGAAGGCCTGCAGCTAAAGCTTGACTGGGTGTTACCATACAGAGTCCAGCACAAGTAGCGCCCCCTTTTTATTACAGAATCATAAGCATGCCATTGAGTAACAACAGTATCACACTCAAGCACATCATATGACATTTTAGGTGAGATGTTCAAAGTAAAACTATAAATTATTATACCCACATTATTACCCGACCAACCACACTCAAGCAGACGTTACTTCTGCCAGACCCTGTGTTGTAAATCTGTCCTGGAGGGTTCCCCAACTGACCGTAGCAAAAAAGATTTCAATTCCCCAAGTGAGGAGACCAGGGAAATGGAAGCCTTTCCAGCATGCTGCTTAGTAACACTTAGTTTTGACGGGGTTACTGCATACTGCAGCAGCCTTGGAGGGTTCACGCACGCAGCCACCCATTCATGTCACAGGTGTTCACCTACAATGAGCAGGCACTGTGCTAGGTGCTAGGGAGACAGCAGAAAATAAAACAGAGCCCTGGCTCAGTGGATTGAGTGCAGGCCTGTGAACCAAAGGGTCGTGGGTTCAATTCCCAGTCAGGGCACATGCCTGGGTTGCAGGCCAGGTCCCCAGTAGGGGGTGTTCAAGAGGCAATCACACACTGATGTTTTTGTCCCTCTCTCCTTCCCTTCCTCTTTCTCTAAAAATAAATAAATAAAATCTTAGAACAACAACAACAACAAAACAGAGTCCATAATCTCAAGAAACCTCCAGGAAGTAAATAAGCAAGAAAGGTATGAGTGGAAATCAGGTTTTAAGAAGAGAAGGTCTGGAATGATCACTAAGGGTCAAGGATGAGGAAGACAATGAGGAATTAGGGAAAAGGCTGACAGAACACCACATTGTGACAGTCCTGCTCCATGGAACCTGTATGAGACATTGAGAATAAAGATGTGAGAGGGCTGGTCTTTCTATTTTGTGTTCCGGGAGCATAAACAGCTCAAATGATGAGATTCCAGAGGATGTGGATGGTGTGGGACACCAG
The DNA here is from genome assembly GCA_007922815.1 of Macrotus californicus. NCBI lineage: Eukaryota > Metazoa > Chordata > Mammalia > Chiroptera > Phyllostomidae > Macrotus > Macrotus californicus. The sequence goes on from VMDR010002848.1 coordinate 28,222, forward strand.
GATGTCAGGTGGCAATTGCCCTGTAGTGGGTGCAGATGGCTCGAAGTGGGGCCTATGAGCAAGGAGAGGCACTCCAGTCCTTCTGGAGCAGCGGGAGGTGGAGCGATGAGCGAGTGACGATTGAAGCGCTCCTCTCAGAGCACAGCTGCAGGAAGGGCGGCCAGCGAGATGCGGGCAGGCATGGGAGAGGATGTGTTTCATCAGGATCCATCCGTGTAGGACGCCAACGCATGAAAGGCGAAGAGGGGAAGCTTGGAGGCAGCCCAGCTTTGTTAATGCTCTGCCTCAAGGAGCTTACTTGCCAGGAAGGGTTTAGCAGTTGGGTTCTCAGCAAAGGAGATAAAGCTTAAATCAGAGCTTTGAAAATTGCTGGTGGAATTTATGACTCTGCCCTCAGGCCGTTTGGCCTGGGGATGTGTGATGGAATCTAGAGGAGCCTCGTCTGTTCACAAGTCTATTCACAAGGCTTGACGCTGAGAAGAATCTGAAAGCCCAGATGGTTGCATTCCCTAGGCCCCCATCCTCCACGCCGTCACTGTGGTCTGCAGCTGCCTTTCCTGCCTCCATCTACTCTTCCGAGCAGCCTGGCCTTGCTCGACAATAATGAAAATGATAACGATGCCTCCCTGTATCTGTTTATGACCCACAGCTCACAAACCTCTGACGATTTTTGTTTTATTTGCTAGAACAATGTGGAGACAGAAACGGAATAAGCACACATGATGACCCTCCCATTCTACAGCCTAACAAACTGAGGCTCAGAGAATAGATGGGTATTTTCTCGGAGTCTTATGTGGTGAATGGTGCTAGAAAAGGAAGTGTTAGTTTGTTGTTAGGCCAAACGTGGTCACAATCACTTATACTTAACATCACACTTTTTTTGTGTAGTTCTTATTTTATTTCTAGAACAGTTGAGTAGGACCCAACCTGGAGCATCCTGCCTCAGCCCTAATCCAGGTTAGGGTGGCCAGAATCTTAGTCCCCAAAACCTAGACAGTTCTGACATAGTAGTAATAGGCTCTGTGGGCACTCAGCCTCCATTTCCCCTTCATTTGCTAACAGCATTTGGACAGTCAGAAGTCTCTCTCCCATCGTGGGTTGTCTCTCCTCTCCCAAGGCTCAGGCATACTCATGAAGCCCCAGTACAACCAGTGTTTCTTCTGGGACTCCGACAGCTGTTGAGTGAGACAGAAACCACTGGAGCAAATTTATCCCCGGAACAGAGCCCCAAGGAAGCTGTTAATTAGTTTCTCCTGCCAGGCCCTAGAACACCCTGGTTCTTGACTCTTTCCAAACCCAAGTCTCTGACATCCCACTGGATTCTGAAGGCCATCTGCCCTTTGCCATCCAAACCAGCTAGAATCAGCTTCTGTTGCCTGGAACCAGAGAACAGTTGATCACACCATTTCCCTTCTATTCCCCGTGTCCTCGGTCTCCTCTGTCTCCCTCTTAAGGGATGCAGAATCGTGTGAAGGAAAGAGCCTTAGAATCAAAGTTAAAAACCTGACTTTGAATCCAGTCTCTACCAAGGCCTCAACTGAAGAGCAAGTTAACAGAGAGGTGCATGCAACCTTGGGTATGTGTAATGGTGCTTTTATCAATAGATCATGAGACGTCAGGTCAATTAAAAAAACAACTTCTAAGATAAGAATAAGGAAGAAATTCATAAAGCTGAGGGAGAGTTGTTTATCCCGGGGGAAGAAAGTGGAACTAGAACAGGATCCCAGTTCCTCCTTGATCTGTGAGGGGACCTTTGTCCTAGATACTTTGTGAGGCAAGGGGACAGGCCCAGAAATGTTCCCCACAAAGGAGAGTAAACACGCTGGCATCCTGGGCACGGAGGGAGACAACCGTCCCCTTTCATCGGGGATAAAGAGGGCAGTGAATTTGCGAACACGCTGAGGGTGGGTTAAGGTGAAGTCGGAAATTCCGGCTACGTCAGGCTGGCTCTGAGTCAGGTGGTGTGTTTGGGGCCGAACAGCCGTTTCCTGTTGTTCCTCTGTCTCCTGTTTCACCCCGTGTGTGGAAAGAGGGGTCATCAGGGCTGTGTGCAGGCCCCTGTGTGCTGCCCAGAGGGACCCGTTGGTCCCGGAGCTGTAATTAGGCTTCAAGAAGTCAGCAGGGCGCTAGATGATCGGGGCCTGACTCAGGCTTTTGAGATGTGGAGGCGAAGCCCCAGGGCAGCTCTGGAGGCGCCCCTGCCTGTTCTGGAGGCTGTAACCAGTTCCTGTTCTGTGCTCTCCACTCTGCCTCCTTTCTCCTGAGTTGATTTCTACTGAATTTGAAAACAGTATTTTTCAAAAACTTTTTGTTCTTTGGCTTGGCTCCATGCGGCTTCCAACAGTCCTCCAAGGCAGAAAGGCAGAAGTTCCATTAGGGGCCCTAACCTGCTCCTCCTTTGTTCTGAGCCAGAATCCTATTCGGATCCCTGTTCCATCCGAACTGTCCAGATGCATGTGCCTTCTGAGCGCCACAGTCTGGGCCCCACCCACCGGCTTTCTGGGATTTTGTACCACAGGAGAGCTGTCTGAGCTAGGCTTTCTGTGTGGCCCATCCGGAGTCATGTCTCTAACCTAGCACTTCCAAAATTGTTTTAAAAAAAGCTTATCTGAAAGTATGGAAAATAGTTTCGGTGACCACTGAGCCCTCAGAAAGTAAAGCCTGGCTTTCCACAGAGGCAAGAGAGAAGAGGTCCTCAGGTGCCCCTTTGCTGAGGCCATCGGCTCTGGGATGCTGGTCCCAAAGGACACATTGCTTCCCTTCTCACCACCTGTTTCTCTTCACCTCCCCTGGTGAGGAATAGAGAGCAATGGGCACCAGCAGAAATCACTGCCGGTGACCAATGTCTGCTGGGAAAGAGGCTGTGCCCTTTAAGGTAAGGAGTGGGGTCCACTCTGGGAGCGTCATTCGGGGGCTTGATTCAGGAGGACTTCTGTGTGGTTTGTGGCACATTCTCACTGTGATTAACTTACATCTCTCTCAGAGGGGCAGGTCCTACCCAGCTCTCCAGGGACACAGGTTTGAGTCTCTCTCCATATTGCTAACTTTGTGGGCAAGCGACTCAGTGTCTCAGAGGGATGCCTCCCCATCCTTAAGTGGGGACACCAGCCTCTGGCATGGTCCCTGGCATTTTGTAGGTGCTTAATAAGTGTTACTTCCCTTTCTATAGTTGGTTGATGGCACGAACAGGCTCAATTCGTTCCCTGTCTCCACTGCCTGTGGAAGTGTCCCTCCACACTGGTTCTGAGCTTGGCCATGGACAGCAGCAAATGCAGCAGAGACTTGGGAAGTGCTTGCGTATCAGGGTTTGCCCCCCAGCTGCTCCTGGACCCCTGCCGCTATATGAGCAAGTCTGTGCCAGCCCGGTGGAGGATGACAGACCATGGGGAGGTGACAGAGGTGGTCCAGCGGTCAGCAGCCAGCCTCAGCTGCCACAGACAAAAGTCATTAGACAATGTACCTCAAACTGTCTGTGATCCCTCAAGTGTGCAACAAAGGGTCAGTCTCTTATTGGTCCCAGAGCTTTGTCCATGTTAGAAGCCTTTGAAACAAGGTGACTGACTTAATATTTAAACTTTTATTCAGTTGTCTTATATCCTGTAGATTTGCTTCTCAGAAGTCTCAACATCAGGGCAAAAAGTGAAGTTTTGAAGGAAACCTTTTGGGAAATCAGTTTAAATTCATGCTCTAGAACAAGTAAATGGAGCATGGAGAGGAAAGTCCCCTGATGTCTAGTTTGCCAAGCAAACACCATGGGGCCCAGCCCAGGACAGAGAGACTGGGCCAAATGAGGCAGTTGCCCAGGGCAGAAATGGAAGCCCCAACCAAGAGGGAGGTTCAGGGTACACATCCAAGTCACGGTGGTCATGCTAGGGCTGATGGGGCAAAGGAAGGCCAGCAACAGGGAGACGGGCCAGCAGGTCAAAGTCTGGGAAAGTCAGGAACACCGGAGCAGTAAGAAAGCCATGCAGATTGCACTAAACAGTTTCAGGACAAGACCTATGGATACTGTGAGTGAACTGGCCTCTTCTCCAATGGCACAGCCCTGGAGTATTTGATCTCTGGCTTTCAAATCACCAGACCCCCTCAAGGACTGGCTGAACATGATCTCAGCAGATCAATCAGTGGGCATTAATCAAGTGCCCACTATAACCTGAGGTTGGGCTAGGCACCCTGAAGGCTGTAAGATCAGGCTAAGACCCCTGCCCTGAAGTGGCTTACAAGTGACCTCCTGAGAGCCGTGCTAACCAGATCCAGAAAAGTACATTCAGAGCAGTTAGTGGAGAAATAAATGGGAGTTGAAAGGTTCTGTGTGGACTTCTGGAGAAGAAAAACTTGAGTTAGACCATGAGGATTGACTATAATTTAATAAAAAACTTTTTGACCTGGGATCAAGACAGGTCAGCATGAAAGAATGCCATGATTGATTAGTGATGTCTGCGTGAGTGCAGAAATAGCAGCATGCTGCCCTCTGTTTGTGGTCTCTGGCCCAGATGATATTTAAAGTCCCTTTGCTAAGATACAGCCATGGCACCCACAGTCCGTGTTACTTAGGGTGGTCATGGGAGAAGGGAGACCAGTATAATATTTTTCCTGTCAGAATTTCTTATCCAAAAACATGAGAAATTGGTTAGTCTGGTCTAGAATCCTCCCAACTGCAAACGTGTCGGCCAAGATAGGCAAACGAGCCAACAAACAGAAAGCTCAGAAGACAGCGGACGGAAAGAAAACTAAGGAAATTATTAACATAAAATTCAGGATTTCCTTTTGGAAGAGGGAGGGGAATTCCACTGGGAAGGACCTACAAGAGTAATATTCTATTTTTTAATCTGGCTGATAAGTACTTGGGTATATGGTATGTGAATATTTTTAGTATTAATTGTTAGACACTTGGGTTGTTTCCACATTTCAGCTATGATGAATGCTGTTAAGAACATCCATGTACAGGTTTTTGTATTGACATGTTTTTATTTCTCTTGGGTGTAAGCTGATGAGCGGGATTGCTGGGTCATACGGTAACTCTACGTTTAACGTGTTGAGAACTGCCAGACTATTTCTCAGAGTAGCCGCACCATTTTACTTTCCCACCAGCAATGTAGGATCAGGGTTCCAGTTTCTCCACACCCACTCCAATGCTGGCCGTCACCCATCTTTCTTATTACAGCCATCCGAGTGGATGTGAGCTGGTATCTTATGGTTTTGATTTGCAGTCCCCTCATCGCCAGTGATGTTGAGCATCTTTTCTTGTGTTTATTGACCATTTGGATATCTTCTTTGGAAAAATGTCTATTCAGATCCTTTGTCCGTTTTTCAGTTGGATTATTTGTCTTTTTATTATTGAGTTGTGAGAGTTTTTCACATGTTCTAGACACAATGCCCTTATCAAATATCATTGGCAATATTTTTCTCTCATTCTGTGGGTTTTCTTCTTTTATTGATCAACTTAGGTCTTGAGATACAAATATCTTAATTTTGATGGTGTCCAGTTTATCTGTGTTTTCATTTGTTCTTTGTGCTTTTGGTATCATATCTGAGACATTTCCTAATTTGAGGTCATAAAGATTTTTTCTGTTTTCCTCTAAGAATTTTATAGTTCTAACCCTTATATTCAGGTCTTTGATCCATTTGGAGTAAATTCTTACACAGGGTGTGCAATAAGGGCCCCACTTCACTCACTGCATGTGGACACAGTGGATATTATGACCTAATCTCAGGAATGACTTCCCCTTGTTTCTCCGTGTTGCATTGGCCACACAGGCCAATCCTGCTACAACGTGGAGAGGGGATGGCACATCCCCTTCTGGTCGTGAAGACCAGGATAATCACGGCATCGTCCCGGAAGCTGGTTGCCACACCACAGAGTTTCAATATTCACAAATCAGGAAAATTCCTTGACATTACCTTTAGTGAATAACAAAAGGAGATCACAAACTATCCTCTCATCTATAAGTGATAACTAATTTATTCTCTATTATTGATTCACTTTCTTGTGCATCCTGGTAATAAGATCTATCATTTCTTGAGCAACTACTTGGTTCCTGGCACACAGCCAGTTTATTACATTCATTATTTCTAATTCCCACTTTTTGGGTATTAGAAGCAAGGAATTTTTATACCCAAGTATTGATGAAGGAACCAAAAGAGAAGTTAAATTACATGCCCAAGTTCACCCAACCAGGAAGTGGTAATCACGTTCTAAAACCTTGGCTCATTGACATTCAGGGCCTTCCTTTCCCCCCTTCAACTACTGTCCAAAAGTCTCCTGGGCTTGCAAACTGGGATGCCGGGCGGGGTGGGGGGCTTCTCTGCTTTTCTGCTCTCTCCATGCCACATCAACCTGGTCATCCTTTGAATCAGCCTCCCCAAAACACTCAGAAATGGACGCGCTGAGGAGCCATCGGTGTTGCTTTGCGCTGGGTCAAGTTGCAGGGTGTGGGAGCGGTGTCATGGTGATTGACAGGCCCTGTGGTGTCTGTTCGTGTTGCTACAGCAGATCTCCAAGGTACTGCACCAAAATGCAAAGTACAATCCAAGTACATTTTTATTTCCACTTTCAAGTCTATTTGGAGTAGCTGAGCTCCTTAATAGTTACCCTAAATGTATTATTTTCTTTTAAAAACACACTGTAATGTGTTTCTCCACATTCACAATGATTTTATTACGTCTTGGAATCAAAATGTTTTCTAAAACGAGTGTCTGATGTTATGACTCAAGACTATCAGAAAATAAGCCTAGTTATGCACTCAAGGATTATATTAATGGGGACCTTTGTGTGTGCCCATTCCAAAAGGAGGTGGGACTGCCTCCTCCCACCCCACGCACTTTCAGAAGACGCAGAGACTTAACTAATGAGAATAGAGACGAGAATATTTTGGGCCCCCCTAAATTTCAAACCGTTTTCAAACATTAAGTTCCTTGTACTTTTTTGGAAAGAGTAGATATTGCAATCTGGGCTTGTTCACCACTTGAGGGTTTACCATGAAAAACAGCTGTTGTTTTTCTCCTTTGGAACAAACACCAAACCACAGGCTGGGGTTCTCCTTGTGCTCCAGTCACTTCCATCCCACCACCTAACCTCGGGGGATTTTGTGTTTCTAGGGAGGGGCACACTTTGGAAATCTAATTCACCTAGCAAGGCTTTGAGCAGACACAGAATAAGCAAACATATCTATAAAACTGGCTCATTTATTTTGCTGTATTTAGTTGCTTCCTGGCCCTCTGGTGGTTCTCAAGTTCCTCCAGGTCAAAACAACAAGCCTGTAGCTTCAGAGAGATGCCTGCAGCTCCAGGGGGCCTCCTGCAAACGCAAACACAAAGGCACACCTTGTCTCCCAGAATCAATCTGTGAGGCTGGGAGGCAGCATCTCCCTTGGCCTCCGCAGGAGCTTCCTAACTGGCCTTCCTGCCTCCAGGTCTCCCTGCCTCTGCCCCAGCTCCACTCCACAGAGAGTCCTTTCTGAAATTCCCAGCACTTCCCTCCCCAGCTTATCACGCGGATGGCAGGAAGGGAGATGACAGGGCATTATGAGCCTCCTCTCGTAGTCTCAAAAACAAAAAGAACAAATGGAAAGAATCAAACTTGAATCCAATGATATCTCCAGCTCTCCCAGTTAGTTTGTAAGAAACACACGGAGAGAGGCCCGTGTTACCCGACACCACAGCTGTGCAGCCTGCAAAACACAGACGGGCGAACTCTACATACAGGACAGGTTTCTTCAACAACAGCACAATCGCAAGGGGAAAAAGAGATGGAGTGGGAGCCTGTGAGTTAGAAAAGATTAAAAGGGCTTTAAATGGCTCCTGAATCTAATATGCAAACTGTTAAAGCAAACAAACAAACAGGGAAATAGGAACACCTAACTGGACATTTGATGATATTAAGGAAACACTGTCAAACATTTTAGATTACTTAATGGTATTGTGCTTACGTTAAAAAAGTTTTTTTGAAGGAGTCTTTATCTTTTAGGAACACATACTGAGTGTTTACAATTGAAGCAATGTGATGTCCAGGGTTGGTGTCAAATTAATGCAGGAGAGCAGGAAGAGGTGCAGACACAGCTGGAACAGGGGCGGCCATGGGTTGGTCACCGTTGAAGGTGGGGCCTCGAGCCTGTCATATTATTCCCCCCATTTCCAGTGTGTTTGGGAAATCTCTATGATAAATGAGGTTTTTAATTAAAAAACTATTCTGATAGGTACCCCATGGTCCCTTATCAGCCGTGATGGCCCTGGACCTCGTTGAGATCCTGATGAAGTACATAAACACTCCTCTTTAAAAATGCTGCATACTCAGATATGCCACGCAGTCTGAGAGATGACACAGATCCCTGACACCCTGACACCTCTGGCCTCCGGTTCTAGTGTTAACCATGCCCTTGGTGGTCTGTCCCCACGCCATCTCTGGCTTCTCCACACCACCTGCCTCAAGCTCTGCCCAGGCCCAGGCCTCCATGCCTCTACTCATGAGGTCCCCTACCTGAAGACTGTTTCCTAAGAAGGCCCACATCAAATCTTCCCTCCTCTCTGAAGTCCTCCCGTACCAGCAGCACACCAGCTGCCCCGGCCCCTGACCCTGCAGAATGAATTCTCCAGCCCCCAGCCCTCCTGCATGCTGCTCACTCACCAGCCCCGCGTATGCCAGCCTGCTCTGGCAGCCTGGGCTCACAGATTTGTTCCTGTCATGAGCTCCCTGAGCTCACCCTTTTTTTCCTATGCTGAGCCCAGAGCTTTGCACACAGTCAATAAATGCTGGCTGAAATAAATTCAGTGGAAAATGTAAAGCCCCAGGGTCAGAGGAGAGCTAATGGGATCTTACAGCTCGAATACTGTGTGTCAGAGGTGGCGGAGCAGGGAACGAAATGCGGAGCTCACTGCTGGCCGGACTTAGTCACATGTGTCGGGTGAGGAGTCTGTGCCCCAGGGCGGCGGGGGTGCACTGGGGGGCTTGGCCAGGTCTGGTGGCCACACAGCCTCACCCACAGGGACTCTACTTTTGATCTCAGCTAAAAAGGTGAAGGCCATCAGAGACCAGGGGCCCAACTGAGCCTCACATTCAGTGCTTCATCCTTTCTCCTGAGCACCTGGGGAGAATGTCTGTGGGGTGAGGAAGGCTTCACCTGGGCGAGGAGCAATCACACTTCTCCTGAAGGTGTGCGCTTGCCTGCAGACCTGGCGACTGCATACCCACTGCCATGCCCCACCCAGGACCCTGCGTCCCTCACACCTTCTGTTCTCCTGGGCTGAGAATATATTCCTGAGTTAAGAGCCATTCACCCCTCAGTGTAAATTAGTACCAACTACTGGACTGGGATTAGGTGGAGGACTTGGGACATTTTCTGGAACTGCAAAAGCAGGATGCTGGAGAAAAGTTCAGAAGGGGAAAGCTTCAACCAGAAGGAATGAGCAAATGCTAAGTCCGGGACAAATCGAACAGGTGAAACTAGGAAAGAAGCCACCAGGCCCCAGAGGAGCAAACGCAGGGTGGGGTCAGGAGCAAGCAGGCCAACAAGAAGGCCCCAAAGTGGGTCCCAGGGAAGGCTGAGATGCCCACCCACCCACTCTGGCATTTGCCTGGCACTTGGTATTTCTTTTAAAGGATTTAGGCTTTCCCATTTGTCAGAAGACACCCCTGGGCTTCAAAAGATGAGAGAAGGACAAAGGGACACAATGTGAGCTTGCATCAATGTCCAAATGGCAGTGCTAGGCGCTTGCTGGGCAGCTGCACACTAAGGTTCCATTTGCACGTCCGGGTACCTGGGCTTCCCTGAAAGCACAGGAAAGGAAACGCCTTCTCGAGCACAGTACTGAGGGGAACTGAGGACCACACCTGTTATCTGAGGGGATCTTCACTGTCATCCTCCGAGGCAGGCAATGCCATTCCCGTTTTGTAGCTGAGAAAACTGGGACTCGGCAAGTCAGCTGAGTGGTTAAGTCCCTTTCCAGGAAGACATGGCTAGCGGGTCATGGCCCTGGGATCAGAAGCCAGGTGCGAGTGGCTTGGAAGCCCAGGGACTGTCGCAACCGTGGTTTCCGTGTCTCATGTTTCCTACTAGTCCTCAGTCCTCTTTGTGCCTCGAATCACTCCATCAGCTGTCCCCACTAACAGCACAGCCCTGGCAGTGATAAAGTCCTTGTAGGTACAATGTGGTATGCACGGGGACCTGGACTTTCAGGCTGCAAGGGGAGCAGCAGGGACATTGACCCAGGAGACAGGTGTGGGTCACACCTACCCCTGCAGGCTAGGCCACTGTGTGCTCCCTTTCCTGCTCTCTCCCTCTTCAGACGAGGAGGCACCATTGCTGGGAAAAAGCTCTTTAAGAAGCCTATCTGTCCCAGAAGTGGTCCTTCCCCTCCAGGGCTTATGTTCTTGGAATCCCCCATTTCCCCCTCTGTCAGTAGCATCTTAGAGGGGACCCCCAAATCATGTTGGAGTCTTAGTCACAGCCATGTTTTCTGACAGATTTGGAAATTGCTCTGATTAACCTCTCATTATCTCATTAGCGCTTCGGTTTTGACTTGCCCGTGTTGTCCTTCAAAGCTCTACACCACCCCTGCCTCCTTCCCACGGAGTGATGAAGGGTGTATTGCAGGAAGAGCTGGAGCTGCTTCCTCCTTCTCCCTTTCTTGTCTGCAAAACTTTAATTCTTGTTATTCACTCTCCCTTTTCTTCTTTAATCATAGATCTCCGTTGCCTGACAGGCATACTTGCCATTTTTCGGTCTTTGCTCTTCACATACTTTCATGGGCGCTTCCTGAGTCTCCTGAACCTCTGCTGTCCAGAGCTCATGCTTGTGCGTATCTTCACAGTTGTTTCCGTTGCTGTAATTTTAACTCTCACACAGCAATTCCAGGCATCCCGAGCAAGGCTCTTGCTGCTTTCCTCTCCCAGAAAAAGGCCTCCAAACTCCAGAACCCCACTTTTTCACGTCATAATGGCAGTAGTAACTGACATTTGAGAGGTGAGTTACAATGTTCAAAGCCTGTTCCTGTGTCACCCTCCCAGCAACCCCACGACTATTTCAAAGCAGGCAAAACTGGGACTCACAGGCTCCCCAAAGTTGCAACACTGGGGAGGGGCGTTGTGGGAAGTGCAAACCAGATGCCTGCATTTCGGAAGTGTTTGCCTCTGCACTTTATCACCAGCGAAAGCCCAGGAATGCAAGATACACTCTTACTCCACGAGGATCTACTTGTGGACATGTACAGATTTGCCCAACTGAATTCCAAAACGCTCGCTCCCTGCCCACCCCACCACGGTGCGTGAGAGTGTCTCTCCACACACTCAGCACCCTCGCCTGGGTAGGCCCCGGTTAGCTGCCCTTCTCTGTCCTAGTTCCCAGGCTCCAGGCCTTCTCTGCTTTCTGGGAGAAAAACAAGAGGAAAGATGGAGGCCAAAGCACGCCTTGTGTCTGTGTGTCACCAAAGTCCCCCTCTCCAGGGGGGCCTCCCCTGGCAGCTGCCCCACACCCCTCCAACTGATCAAAACCCAGAGGTGTCTTCTAGGCAGGTGGCATCTGCCCCTGAATGTGCAGGCGGCCACAGATAGTCCACCTTTTCCTTTCCGAACTCTTCAGCGCTCTGTGCCAGGCTCATGTGGAATTCTGCACACATCTACCTCACACGTGAACGTCCTCGACAACCTTGCTGTTGCCTGTCCACCTCCTCTCTGCCTCCTGAGCTTACACCTGGCTCCAGGTCGCCTAACTCTCTGGGCTCCAGCCCTAGCTCTTAGCACGAACACGTGGAACTTGTCAACATTTTCAATTCTTCATGATTAATGACTTCCTTTCTGACTGAAACAGACACGGACATTTTCCCATCCTCAATGTAACAGAGTTCCATGGCTCCAGCTGCCACATCCTTCAGAGAAAGAATTTTTTCTGGACCTGTTCTTAACCTGTTTTTTGGCCTGTCCCCATAATCTGTAGCCTGTGGTCACCACCCACAGTTCTTGCTTAGTCCATTTTGCTGCTGCAACAAAATCACCATGGATGGGGCGGCTTGAACAGCCAACCTCCATTTCTCACAGTTCTGAAGGGCAGAGGTTCAGGATCAAGACTAGGCATTGAGCGAAGACCCACTTCTTGGTTGGCAAAAGGCCACCTTTTTACCATGTCTTCACATGGTGGAGGGGGTGAGGGAGCTCTCTGGGGTCCCTTTTCTGTGGTTTTCGTGTCTCCATCATAGTCAGCTATGCTGTACGTCCTCGGGGCCTGGGGCAGGCGGCCCCTTTGAATCTGAGTCTGTTGACTCTCAGGCTGTGCTGGACACTTTGGACCCAGGGACCGAGCCTAGGTCCATCATCCTTGCATCTGTCTACCTTGTCTGATTTCTTCACCAAAACATGATGCTCTTTTGGTTCATGCTAACAAACATACAGTGTAGGAAGTAGATTGTAACAGATAATAGAAGAACACATAATTCAAGGAGAAGTCTGAATTCTCAACCCTAAACAAGAGAATGAATTTGTCCAAGAACAAAGCTGAGCAAGAACATTTTCTCTAGGATAGCAAGGTGGGGCAAACCTAAGAGGTAGCATGCAGAGGTTTAAACAGAAGGACGAACCAAAAATCTCTGGGGCAGGAAGGGGAGAGCTGCAGTGCCTGGAACGTGGGCTCGGGCAGGGGCTGTAGATGCACACAGTCCTACAAGTTTCAACCTCTTCCTCACCACTGCAGCAGCAACGCTGTTCAGAGCATGCTCTCGAGGTACTTGTCCAACTCCTGCCTCAACTGCTCCACTCTGTAAAAGAATACCTTTCCTTGCGGCATCGTGTGCCTTGGAGATATCAAGAGTGGATGCTGTGTTTCAGCCCTACTGGGTCTAACCAGGCAAGACCAAGGGAGGCCGTGACCTGTGAGCGATCCCAGTGTGTCAGCCCTCACAGTGAAAAGTGGGATTTGTTTTAGCTCGTCAGGTACCCATTTATGGATGGGTTCATCACATATTTCACAGCATCGATTCATGGGCTCGTGGTGTGGACTTACAGATCCATGGCACACGGACTCATGGATGGTTAGTGTGGGTGTGGATTCCCACACGTGTTCTTACAGATTCATGCCGTCCGAACCAGGCTGTAAGCTTCAACCCTGAACTGGCATAACCACACTGACGCTTCTTTTTCTAGAACGACAAATTCCCCATGTGGCTCAGCTGGAGCATCGTTCTGGGCACCAAAAGGCTGCCGATTGGATTCTGCACATCACTGGGTTATGGGTTCAATCCCCAGTTGGGGTGCATATGGGGGGGAACCAATCAATGTTTCTCTCTCATATCGATGTTTCTCTCTCCCTTCTTCTCTCTCTAAAAATCAGTGGGAACATGTCGGAGGGTACGGGTTTGAAAAGAAATGCCACACTATTTGCCGTCCTAGAGCCATTTGATGAATTCCCTCCACCTGCAAGTGCCCTCCCGGGGCAGGCAGGTCACCTCCACTCTCATTTAGTTCATTCCTCTTGTGGCCTTTGTTTTTCCTTTGACAATCTCTTTCTCTCTAGCTCAGGAAATCACTTCAAAATATGAGTGAGGCGATGATGTTTATTACAGAGAAATCTCAGATGTGTGTTCCCTCTTTTCACAGCGTGGCCACCTTACCTGGGATGTGTTGTAACACGTCACACCTGATGAAGACGCTGTGGTTGAGGACCGAGCAGCCCCCGTCGTTTATCCTGCAGGAGGCATTGTGTGCTGTATTTTCACGTCAAACACATGGGTGTCTGAGACTCCGGTAAGCTGACTGTGGTCAGATCTCTGTGCAGCCAGCCAGTGTGGCTGCTGGCAGCGGGTCGCTAATTTTGAAATGCCTTAAGGTGGTTTCCACTTGGCAGGCAAGATGACTGCCGCTCGGTGAGATGGAGCCTTTGGAAGTGGCTTGATGTGGCCATTACTTACGCTTAACTTCTCTCCCTTCTTTTTTTTTTTTATGACTGCAAGCTTTTATAGTTACATGTTAATCACATTTTCTGCTTCCTTCCCCACTAAACGCAGCCCAGGCAGTGATAGGTTTAAGAGCCACCTCTCAGCACGAGGCAAGGATGCTGGAATTCTCAGCTGACAGCAGTTTGCAGACTTGGAAGGTTTTTCTGTTATCTTGGAGAGTGTGGGCTTGTTTGAGGTCAGGATGCGGGAAGTGTCTTTGTTGGCCAGACCTGCCGGGTCCCCAGGGAGCCATACTTCAACAGCAAGGAAAATGTATGGTTCTCACTCTTAGTCTCGAATCCAGATGTGCACACTCTGAAGAGACAGCACGCTGAGAAGTGTGCAAGGCGAACGCTCAGGGCAGCCGCTTGCAGAAGCAGGGCCTGTAATTTGGCACCAAGGACCCTCTCCCGCTGCTTGTCTGGAATTGACATTGATGTCACCATTGAGGGTGTTTTGAGAGAAGCTATAAATCTCTCCTTGTGTCTGGTTTGATCTAGCAAGCTGCCAAGGATCATGGGAGAGCGGGTGGGTTGGCTCCCCATGGGGTTCCTACAGCCATCCTCCAGGGGGCAGACTCAGGAATGAGTTATGGTCCCGGGACCAGGATCACTACTCGGAAATTGCGCACATGGAGCTGCCGCCTGTGTCTGCAGGATCTCAGCAGGGCAGGAGGACTTCAGTGTTCCAGCAGAGTTCTTGCACGTAAATATTAGAGACCCAAGAGAGGCTGGTGTTGGTAGGTGATAAATCCAAAAGATAACTGTCAAACACGTGGAAACTTGAAGTTCAAAGTCCAGATGAGGCAGCCTTGCTAGGGTTTATGTTACGGCTGTTGTTTGTTCCTTCCAAGTGCTCACACTAAGAGGGTTATCTTGAGACGATAGTAGATTCCTCTAAATCTAACACTTCCCGAGTTAAATGTTACTGTGTACTGGGTACCCACATAAGACTTGTCACGTAATCCTCACAATGGCCCTCCGTGAGAGCTGTTGCCACCCTCGTCCTGTTAATGGCCACGCTGAGGCTTAGAGAGATAAACACCGTGTGGCCAAGGCCCTTCAGCTAGTGACTGGCAGAGCAGTCATGGCCACGTCAAGCCTGCTTCTTGGAGTGACTTTACAAAAAAGGCATATTAATCTGTGAGAAGGTGTATTAATCTGCTTGGTCTGCTCTAACAAAATAACCCAGACTGGGTGACTTTATCACAGACTGGGTGATTTATTTCTCACAATTCTGGAAGGTGGGAAATGCAAGATCAAGGTGTTGGCAGATTCGGTTTCTGCCGGGACACTCTTCCTGGTTTATCAAATCGTGGGGCACCCTCATGACCTCATCTAACTTCACTCACTTCTGTAGAGGGCCCGTATCCAAATGCAGTCAGACTGGGGGTTAGGGCTGCGATGCACGAATTTGGGGGCGGGGCACAAGCACATTGCCCGTAACAGAGGCCTACCAGTTCCCACCTGGCAGGGGTGTTGCGGTCACGCATGAAAAGCCCTGTTATCCAGCTCAGCGTGAAGTAAGCCGTTGTTTGCACTAAAGGAGAACACGTGGCAAGCTACACCTAGGCAGGCGTGATAAAAGGGGTGCCTAAGAATTGGGGTGACTGGAGTTGAAAGCTAGGCCCAAGCCGTGTGTCCCTGTGAGAGGCGTGGGTCTGGCTGAGAAGGAGCACATGACAACTGGTCATTCTGAGATGGCTGTGAGTCATGTCTGAGGTTGCCTAAAGGGCGCCTGGGATTGGGGAGGGAAAGGACCCCCAAAGAAGCAAAACGGCAGGGTCCCCCCATTTCTCCCTCTCCTCTCCTTCCCCCCTTCCCTTTCTTAACCTCTTTCCTGTTATTTTATATTAATTCTTTGGTTTGCACTGTCTCTAGAGCCTACGGGCAGAGCCAGACGAAGGCCATCTTATATCTTGTCTGTGTCATAGTAACTCGCCACAAATTCGTCCAGCCTCTTCTTGAATACCTCCCGTGACAAAAAACACCTCCTGAGCCAGCCCATTTTCAGGTATCTTTAACTGGAACAAACCCATCTCTCTGCAGGCCCTGCGTCTCCCTTCTGGAGCCACATGAATGGTTAGTCCTTTAGGAGACATTTGCAACAAATCTTCTCTTTCTACTCAAAATCCACAGTCCCTACCCTGTTCATGCTTGGTGTCACTGTCCATTTTTCCACTTCTAAGATGGACAGGTCACCTTCTCAGATATATTTTATTTCTACACCAGCATCAAGTTCTAGTTAAATAAGCACGCATCCACCAGAATGAAGCCCAATTGAACTGCTCCCTACATGGCAAGTCGTCCACTCCAAAACCCCTTAGCGAGCGTTCTCTCCCTGCCAAGACCACCCAGGGCTCAAGGACAACAGCTCTGCACTAGATGGTCAGAATTCCTACCTTCGCCAAGCTTCGCGTCTAACGGGGAGACCGGTAATAAGCAGGCAAACAAGAACGGCAGGTTGGAAATGTCATAAAGTAGTGACATTTCCTTTCACAATCAAACTACAGGGTAAAGTCTAGTGGGCACTTGGTGTGAGCAAGGCCCTCTGCTAATTACAGAACTAATAATCTTGTGTGTAAGTATGAGGTTTTTAAAATAAGTTTCATAGAGCTCTGTACTCTTTGATCCTCACAAGAACCTTGTGAAGTAAAGAGGATGGGCATTATTTTGATTATTAAGCCCATTTTGCAAATGAGGAAAGGGAGACTTATTTCAGCAGCAACACAGCCACTGGTGGGCACGTGAGAACTCACACCACACTCCCTTCACAGGACCTGGCTGCCGCAGATTAGTGGGTTTGCTGATAGCTTATCCTTGCTTCCCAAGCCAGCTCTAATTCAGTCATTAGCAGCATTGTGTGCCAGTGTTTGACAGATGCGTGCATCCACATATTTATGTGATGCCTTTGGTGGTTTGGAAAATATATCTTGCATCTCGCTGTCATCATTAGTCTTTGTAGGGAGGACACTAATGTGGGGAGCCAGGAAGAGGCTTGGCAGGATCAAGAGACTTCACCGCAGAGCAGGAGGCTGGTTTCCGTGTCAGGAAGTGCAAGGTGAGACATCTGGGGGAGGTCAGGCGGCCACTCATTCAATAGGCAGGACTCAGGGGCAGGTCGGAAGCCCCACGCAGGCAGGTCACTAGTGCACAGCTGCAGGGGGACAACTGAGCTGGGACAGCAGTTTGCAGAGGCCACAGAGGACAGAAGAATGAAATGTCTCCCAACGACTGAGGAGGCAGCTGCATTTGGAAGTCTGCTCAATGAGGTGGCAAAAAAGGCTCCTGGCTCCCTTGCTCGACAGTCTACCTTACCTGGGACTCTCGGCCTCTCCTCCCTCCTTCTGCTGTCTCAAGAAGGGACAACCCAAAACACAAAGCACCTGTCTTCCTTTGGATTTCTCATTATTAATGTGTGTTTTTTCTTAAATACCTACACAGGACAGGTTTTATTTGTTTTCTGATTGGTTCTTTAATAATTCTGCCATGTGATCGCTCTATGGATAGATATCAAATCCCTGGTGTTGGTACCAGTCAGGGAGCTAGACCGGGCCCCAAACAGGGAAGCTCACTAGAGTGTGCCACTGAGGTGGGGCAGGGCTGTGTCAAAGATGAGCTAAAATAAAGGGGTGACATGTGGCAGGCTGTGCACAGAAACCAGAGAGAATTGAAAAAAATTTAACTTGGGCGCAAGAGAGTATGAGGATGCTCAGGACACAAGGGGCAGACGCTATTCATCTTTTCTGGTCCCACCCTGACCCTTGGAATCCTGGGCCTGCAGAAGGCCACCCTTTCCAAAACAGTCTGGCCATCGCTGCAGAGGTCCAGGGTAAGTGTGACTGTCGGGAAGACAGCAGGGCCCGGGAGCTGTGAAGTGGGCTTCCCTCCCCGCACTCAGGAGTTAGACCCATGGTTCTACACCGAGCAGCATGAGTTGTCCCTGACATGGTGTGTGCGGAGAAAGCGAAATGTTAACTAGAAGAGTAAAGAACAAAGTAAAATTAAATTAGGAGAGTCCAATCTGGACAACCTTCGATGGGTTTGATGGCATGTGACTGAATCTCCCTGAGCCCATTTCTTAGTCCAGAACATGACAGAAATGGGTCATGTGAACTCCAAGATCCCTTCAACCTTGGAGATGCTGGGTCCCCGGGAATAAAACTACAGAAGGAAAGAGAAGGCAAAAGAACACTTGTAAAGGACTCTTCAAGAGGATGAAGGGACTAAGAAGTATAAATTGGCAGTTACAAAATAGTCAAGGGGCCCTGGCTGGATGGCTCAGTTGGTTGGTGCTTCATCCTGTGCACCGAAAGGTTACAGGTTTGATTCCCAGTCAGGGCACATACCTAGGTTGTAGGTTTGAGGCCAAGTCACAGTGCATATGGGAAGCAACTGATCGATATTTCTCTCTTACATTGGTGTCTCTCTCTCTCTCTCTCCTCATCTTCCTCTCTCTCTCAAACCAATAAACATATTCTTGGGTGAGAGTTAAAAAAAATAGTCAAGGGAACGTAAAGCACAGCGTAAGGACTATAGTCAATAACTATATACAGTGTCAGGGGTCCTAGAATTATGGGAGGTTACTTCATAAGTTATATAAATGTCTTGCCACCATGCTGTATGCCTGAAACTAATATAATATAGAGTGTCAACAGTAAATTGTCTGAAATTGTTTTTTAAATTTTTAAATAAACAAAAATTTTTAAAAAGAATTCTTCAAGGACATGAGATGTTTTCAAATCTCGCTAATTCATCTTCCCTGCATTTCACAGTTCACGGTGTGGCCACATATATTAGCTCCCTCATTAAGTCCTCACAAAGGCGGAGTTGCCTCATTTCCCCAGTGATGCTGAGGCTCTGTGGCTGGGATTAAATGAGCTGTCCAGACTGACACGTGTCACAGAACCAAGAAGCAAACCCAGGGTGTTTGATGTGGCCACCCTCATTTGTCACTGTCTGGCTCCTGAACCTGTCACATCACCCTACTTTGTTCTCCCTCCTGTCACCTGTTTGTCCTCACGTACACTCTCAACCTCCCACCTTGACGCCTGCCTGGGGCCCATATGCATCTCCTGTCCACATGGGATTGGAACCATTCCCCTTTTACCACCTCAGGCTCCCTTCCCCATCACAAGCCTCCCTGTCATGGGTCACACTTGTTTTGCTGATCCAGGCAAGACTGAGTTCGGACCCTGAGACTCACCCTGGTGTGAGAAAGGAATGCAACAACAGCCACACGAAGGAATTATGCGCATAAAGCAAGAGGGTCTTTCTGCCATTTCTCTGAACAGGAAAATCAATTCAACAAATATTTATTGAGCACTTACTCTGTGCAAGGCATGGTCTGTATATTAAAAAGAAAAATGGTATGGCCTTGAGGTGGAGGAAAAAATAAAAACACGGTTCAGCCAATTTGTTTTGGTCTAAGAGTCTACAGGGAGCAAGGAAGGCTCCATAAGGCGCTTGTCCAATCAGCCTGATATCTCTATTCATCCCAGAACAAGAATGATGACATCTCGAAGGATTTGTCACCTCTTTGAACAGCAGTGTGACTTCTGCTCCAGAAGCCAAACAATGAGAGAAGTGGCGCAGTGCCTGAGGGAAGCAGCCCAGGCCACCAGGAAGCCAGCCGATGGGCGGCACCACGGGGCTGGATGCAGCACAGGATGAAGGCAGAGCGGGGTGGGGCACCTGTGCTGTTTGCTTCTCCCTGATTTCCTTTCCTGGAGTCCCATCCACTTACCACTTCTAGTACCCAGCTTGGCTTCACATGCATCCTGTGTGTTCTTTTTATGGCGCAGAAGGATCCTTTCCATACCTGGCACATGAAACTAAGACAGCTAGGAATGTATTTGTCTGGCAGAAATTGGAAGAAGAAATTAAAAAAGCAGACAGTGACAAGGCCCCTGGAGAATATCCCCTTAGCAATCAGGCTCAAAAAATTCACCTTCTGGGACATCCCATGGAGTCATAGAACTGCAGGGAGAGGTGACATGTGAGTCCTGGACACCACTTCCAGCACAGGGTCCCCAGCCTCAGCCCAAACACCTGCACTGGCCTTCGCTACCATGCTGGCTGACCGGGACCTTCACCTTCTCGGCAGCTCTGATTATTAGCACGCTCTCCCTAACGTTCAGTTTCTCAATCACGCCCATCCCACAATAGCTTCTGTCCCCTGAGGCCATAACAAATAAGTATAATTCCTAGAATTTTCAGTGTCTGGGAATCTCATGCAAGATTAAGAGCTCCTAGAGTGCAGGGACCAAGTTAAATGTTGAGATACTTTCAAAATTATGAAAGAAACACAGCCCCACTGTACCAAATTCAAATCACATAGTAAAACCATTCCAGTCTCCCTCTCCCCTACGCCAGGGACACCCACTAGGAACAGTTTGCTGGCTATTCTTCCAGACTTTTTATCATGCATTTCCATCAATCAAGGGTGTGATTCCACGTTTTAAAAGCTTCTGGGTGGGAAGCAGACTACTGGCGGAGCTCAAGAGAAAACAGAAGTCCTCTCAGGGAAGGGGACAAATAATAGTTGCCGCACAAATACAGCCGCTTAGGAGATGGAGCCAAGTGGGCAGGTCCCATGTATTTCAGGGCAGTCGGACCAGTAAATAATTGTTGAGTGACTCACTGAACCAATGTCTGAGGTGACCTTCCTCTGGCTGTGCTCTTTTGTCCACCTTCTCCCTGGCAACAGTCAGAAAACCAGAGAGCTTTAAAAATAGACCCCAGCTCCCCCTCACCTGCCATCTAAACACTGTCCCTGGATAGCGGAGCAAACGACAGCACAGGGGACTGTCACCGCGAGACACGGAGGAGACTTTTCCATTTAAATCCCTATTTTTAAACACTGAGTGCTTACTAGAAAGTGGCCCTCCAAAGTGCATGTATATTTATTTCTTGACGGTTTCCAACCCCCAAGGGTGGAATTTGAAGAGGCCGGATATTTGGAAAAATAACCAACTCACACCACCTTTTGAATTGCCCCAGATTTATTCCTGGGGTGTGAGCCTATTTGCCAATTTCTTTTCTCTTCCCACTTGTTTTTAAATTGCTAAATTGTCCCTATACATAGCCAGGGAAGAGGCTGGCTTTGCCATGAAAATAGCTGCTTAGAGAAACAGAGCAATTTGGAATAAGCAAAAATAGCTCTTTGCGGTAACTTGAGTGTCTCATTTTCGATATTGATTTCCGTGCCCTCTCGAGCGTGGTTTTCTGACATCACATGTGGGGCAGGTGACAGCACCACCCTTGTTTATTTCCGGGTCCACACAACACACGATGGCTCTCTGGTCACACAGGTTGAGAAGGCGGAAATGAATCCAGGGAGCAGACTCATTTTCACACATGGTCACAGAACCTGTAGGTGTCACATCTTCATGGTGGCCCACGGATGTCTGAACGGTGGATTTTGGGCACCACAGAGAGCCCCACTTGTTCTGTGAAACGTGATTCTTACCACCAGTGCTGTCGGAATCGTCTCCCTTTTGCTTTAGTGTGCACTGCCCAGGTGACTTTTGAAATTAGTGGCATCACCTTACAAAAGTGGTTTTTTCCACCACGTCACCGGGCAGACCTATGAAGGCTTGTAATGAGAAAGGCTGCCTGGTGTGAACCCTTCAGGTCCTGCTGCTTTTGAACCATCTGTGCTTGCACACTCCTGGGACACAGGGAGCACCTGAGCACTTAAAATGCAAGTGTTGGAAGCCCCAGGCAGCTGCACGTCCGTGCCTGCAATCCCCAGCCGAGACATTGAGGAAGCGCTTCCCTGGCCCGCGTCTCTCACTTGGAAATACTTTGTCAACCGCTGTGAGAGAAAGGATGTCCTCCAAAAAACAAGCCAATAATAGACTGGATGAATCTCAAAATAACAACGCTGAGCAAAAGGAGTCAGACAAAAGAAACAAGTGCATAGGATAGGATTTTATTTATGAAAATTCTAGAAAATGCACACTCTAGTGAAAGAAAGCAGGTCAGCCCTTGCTCGGGGACAGGGAGGGAGAGGAGAGATGAATTCTACAAGGGAGCAGAGAAGCTTCCTGGACTGAGGGATGTGTTCATTATCTTGATTGTGGGGATTGTTCAGCAAATTGGACATTTTAAGTATGTGCAGTTTATTGCATGTTCCTTATACTTCCAAAAAGCTGGGGGAAAGAGGGAATACTGCAAAAGAATTAGACATGCAATATTACTCTTGAGCCGCAAGAAGAAGCCTAAGCTACAATAATAGTCCATATTAGCCCCTGCTAAGCTTTTATATGCATTATCTCGTGTGATTCTCAAAACAGCCGTGGTGGGAAAGTGAGGTGCAGAGACAATAAGGAATTTGCTCAGATTCCCAGTGAGGAGTTTGCTGGGGTTGGCCCCATGTCAGAATGACTCCATGGCCTAAGCCTTAAGTCCAAAGAAATATTTAGTTGGGGCTCTGACACTAAAAAGCCATGTGACCAAGCTGGGTCACGTGGCCCTTTAGTGCTCAAATGTCCCCTTTGAAGGCCTGAGCACCCTTTAAGAAATACTTCTCTATAATAAGACTTTCTTTTTGAAGGATCACCAAATTATCCCCCAAATGAATCAAAATCTTAAATAAAAAGCTGCCTGATGCCATTTAATTATAACATGGCAAACTGAACACAGGAGTCACTATGTTTGAAACATGAATGTACATTTGAATTTTAGCTCTCTACTTTTAAAGGATAATGGGTTACTTTGATCTCTTGGTAAGAGTCCCTGGTGGACACCTCTCTGGGGCTGCAGAGGTAACAGTCTATCCGTATGATCAGTGCTGCTGATGTTGACCTCTGAGCCTACAGATAGAGAGAGGGCTGCTCCTTTCCTTACCAGAGGGGGAAGTACCAGAATCCCAGTGCCCTTAGCCCCCATCCAGGTGCTCCACCCTGCCTGGGGGACGGCTGAGAAGCTTTTTTCTCTCCCTGGGTCTTGAGCTTATTTCACCCACACTTCATAAGTCCCCATGTTTTCTCCAAGTCTCAGCTTTCCCCGCTGAGTAGAAAAAGAACCAATTTCCTGTGAAACTAAGGAGGTATCCCTTCACAATACCAGGACCTTGAGCAAGGCATTGCAGTCTCCTTATACCAGTTTCGTCAAGCGCAATCAAAAATAGCAATTAACTAGGTAAAGGACATTGGGCAAATCATCTAACCCTCTGTGCCTTGTTTTCCTCATCTGTAAAATGGGAATAAAGGGCTGTTTTATGGCATATGGTCCGTCGTATGACTGACGTAAGGGTTGAATGGAACAATGGAAGGAGAGCAACCACAACAGTCTGATACACAGCCCACACTGTTGGCTATGTTTGAGTGCTTGTTGTTTACTCTGCCACTTACAAAGAGCTCTAGGCTAATTTTGCACCCACATGACAGAAGAGGGACCCAATGTTCAAGAAAGTTGAGTAACTTGCTTAGCTAGTGAGCGCAAGCTAGTACCTGCGCCAGGAATTGAGTAGATGATAAAAAGGCCTTCACACTCCAACACTAGGTGGTTTTTCTTCTTTTTGGCATTGGCAATGTTAAATCTGCAATATCCTTCTTACAAGGTCTCCCAAATCGGTTACAACACTTGGATTGTCATGAGGGAATGGAGCAAGAGGAGCGTGGACAGGAGGGACCTCCACTGTAGTACGCTGCGCCCTGTTGGCAAGGAAATGGAGGTGGGGTGGGCAAGAGGGACACCTCTCCCCACTTCAGTACACTGCCCCCTCTTGGTGAAAGCTGAGCAGCTTCCTTAATTTGCAGTTTACTTCCGTTCACCTGGGGTCCTGTCAAAAGGGCTAATTTTCCACTTCCAAAAGTATCTTCTGCTAGTGAGGCTGAAAGCTTTTTTCTGATATGAACTCTGGAGTTATTTGAAACTGGATATAAAGCATGTCTGGTAATCTTGAATCAACCGCAACCCTGAAGGACACCCAGACACTTGATTTAGAAGGCATCTTTGTGAACCAGGCTAAAAATTGGGGACAGCAATGCCAAAACTATAATTTCTGATTCTCCTTTATTTACTGCTGCAAATCCCAAGTCTTATCTGGCAATTCAGTGGTCTAGTTAAGAGGGACATTTTTCATGGACAAAAATGTTGATCTGAGTTTGCCTTCAAAATTGAAAGAAGAAAAAGCTAGTGTTTGCTTCTTGTCGGTACCTCAATATTCAGACTTCTGGCTCCTTGGTGCAAGAAGCAGAAAGCCACTTGGGCTAATTTAAATAAAACAGTATGAAAGAGTAAGGGGCATCTAGAGGCCACAGATTTATATACTCTAAAGAATGTTTCTTAAAGAATGTATTCTTAAAGTGGTATAAGCTTCAGACCCTGCAAAAGCTGGACCCGTTCCTGTGCTCCATACGTCAAGTCCCCTCCGCTGACCCACACACCTAGGGGCAGTGGCTGAAGTGGTGGCCTCAGGCTGGTCTCTACATGTCATTTAGCACAATGCCCAGTCTCATCAGCTGGAGTCTCTGCCACCTTCAGCTCAAGTCCTAGAAAGAAATATCTCACCAGTTATTGCCCAACCAATGGCTTGACTCTTTCCCATCCAATCACTTGGAAGAGTGGAGGGGATGGGAATCCTTTGGTAGAAAAATACACTCATCTCTTTAGCATACTATGAGTGGCAATGATTCCCAAGGAAGGTAGCCTCCAATTGTGTTAACTACAGAAGGAAGACCCTCAAGAAAATGACCCCGTTCTCAATTTCTCTTCTTCCTCTCTCTCTCTCTCTCTCTCCTTTCTCCCCTTGGAGGTGGCAGTAGGGCCAGGGGCTGAGAGGCATCAGGGCCAAGGAGACGGTGCATGGCCCAAGGCCCAGGAAGGTGCCCCAGGCTGAGAAGGTGGCAGCAGGGCAAGAAACCCAGAGGCTGCAGGCATCGTCAGGAGCTTTGGTACATAAGAGGGAGCGAGTGAAGAAGTAAATATGTTGAGGCTAACAGGAACCTAGTTTTTCACTGTTGAATATGGGATTTACAAATATGGATCAGGGAAAGACAGAATTCTGAAGTGATAGACTGTAGTTAGAAGTGTTGATATAAACTTGGGGATAGATAGGTAGGTAGGTAGATAGATAGATAGATAGATAGATAGATAGACAGACAAGTAAATCAGAAGAGGTAGCTCTTCTTTACCACAAGAAGTCAACAAACAAATGTAGAAGGAACGATGGAAATCAGGTGTCACTGTTTGGCAGCTGTCATAAGGGTTGTTGACAGGGGTGTCCACGGACACTAAGACTGAGTAGAGGTGATATTGCAGTAGCCTTAGAATATCTCCCCACAAAATACTCAGCAACCACAAAGGGGAAAATGGTGCGTGTACAGCACAGCGGCCTGGCAGACAGCACCTCGACCAGATAGACAACTGAGGGTCCACCACAATGGTGTGAGGGTCAGCATCACGAGACCCAGTGAGGTGTGCAGAGAAGAGCCCGGGCTCATTTCTGTGGGTTTCCTGTCAAAATGCATGGCCTGAGGAACTTTGAAAAACCCAGTGAACGAACTGTACTATTTATGCCCTGACCAGGTCAAGAAAGACAGGGAGAAGACTGAGCCAATGCTCCTCATTGGAAGGAAATAAAGAAAGGTGACAACCAAAGCAACACATGACCTCACATGTCCTGGACCAGAAAATAAAAAGAAATGTCGCTGGGGCGGTTGGCCAACTCTGAGTGAGATCTGTGTAACAACGCCATTTCTCCACTCAGAGGATTTGTGGTTGTTGCACAGGACAGTGTCCTTGATTTGGGGGCAGGACACACTGAAGTGTAAAGGGACGTGTCTGCAACTTGTTCCCAAATACCTCAGAAAAAAGCCATAGTGAGACTGGGAAGACGTGTATGTACAGAGAGAGAAGGTATGGGACAAATGGGCAACCTGCAAACAAATGGGGAATTGAAGTGAAGGGACATTGCAAATTCTTTATATTCTTCTTGCAACATTCCTGTAAGTTTGCAAGTACTTCAAAATAAATTATAAAAATTTGTTCGCCAAACAAGCCCTGAAACTGCAATCCATGTCCCCCGGACCCCTGATAAAGAAAAGGAGCGCTTCCTCGCTTGGGGAGCAGAGCCTCTTAAAAAGCTCTGGCCTTTACCCACCGAGGTGAAGCACGTAGTCACCTCTTCTGCTGACCAGTGCAAAACACCAAAGCAAAATGGAGTGAATTTAAAGAGCTCTCACGAGAGTAAATAAAAAACCGGTACTGCTTTGGGAAGACACTCTGAAGTGACCCTTTGTTTACAATCTCAAAAGCAAACAACTGATTTATGCCAGAAATAGAAAGCATTTACATTTTTAAAAATAAGTGCCTCTGACAAACACTTGGAGCCGATCAGTGCCAAAGCAAAGCATTGTCCTAAATATTTCCATCTACTTTTGTCATATTATAAATACAATGTTGACAGTGAAGGAGACCGTATGGTAGGGCATTAAGAGTTCATGCTTAGGAGTCAGACATGGCTGCGTTCAAATTCACACTCCTCTGCTTTCTAGCTGTGTGTCTTCAGGCAAGTGAGTCAGCCCTTCTGAACCTGGGTCTCTTCACCTGCAGGGGGTGGGTCACAACAGCTACCTGTCATGGTTATGGTGAGGCTTAAGGAGGTCTCACAGGCAACCATCCTGCTTTTGCAAGACCCTCAGTAAACACTTGTGTCCTTGCTCTCTGGGAAGCACATGGAAAGCCCCAAGGCCTTCCGGGACCCCAGGCCACACTTTAAGAACAATCTCAACAGACACAGAGGCACTTCACCAGTTTCATTCATGTCCTTTCAAGCCCTGGGCCCCCGTAGCCTGTGATTTCTTGCCTTCACCCTAGTGACATTTTTTTCCAGCTTGTCTTTATTTCGACCAGACACCCCTTCATCTCCCAGCACAAAGTCCAGGCAACACTTTGACGTGGCCGAATTTATTCTTTCCCCTTGAAGACATTTCCTTTCCCTGGCATGGCTTCTGAGCAAGGGGAACCAAGAGGGGAAATGTTCATCTGTCTCACCCTGTCTGCAAAGAGGAGCAACATGGTAAGAAATTGGACTGAGATGGATTTCAAAGGGTTGAACTTAATAGCAAAAGGCCAAATAAATCTCAAGGAGTGTGTCCATAAGACCCAGGGGCCCTGCTTTGGGTCCTTGTCTCTCAGAAGCTGGTTTATTCTGAGAACAAGCCATCCTTTAAAAGCCAGCCTGATGTCAGGGGCAGCAATTGTGCCTGTTCTCGCTTCCCATTGTTTTTCACATCCAGGAAGGTGTATGACCCATTAGCTGAGGTTTTAGGACAAGCCTCATAATCATCTCCTACCTAATCCTTTACCATCACGTCCATTGGGATGGGAGAGGGAGGAGAGAAGGATGGACCTGCTGGAGCTTCAGGCTCTCACACAAATTGCTTCAAACCTGGGAGGCACAAAAAGGAATGTGGGTAGGGGGACAAATGGCTGAGAGAAGCCCTGATTCTATTCAGCTCCAACTCACTATCCTGAAGCCAGGGAAAGCCTATTCCAAATATGCCCTTTACAAAGTATCCCAATGCTAGGAATGATCATCTAGTATCTCCCAGAAATAGTACTGCTTTGGGAAAAAATGCTTTTCCCCTTTTCTCTTCTTACCAAAGAAATAGTCACAACTTCCAGTCAGGATAGCAACGTAGGCAGACGCGGCTCACCTCTTTGCACAACCATATCAAAATTACAACTAAAATGTAGAACAACCATCACTCAGGAACGTCAGAAACCAAGTTGAATGGAAGTCTGACAACTAAAGAATTGAAGAAACCACATCCATCCAGACTGGTAGGAGGGGCGCAGACATGGAACAGGCTGGCCATACACCCACATAGATAAAAATGCACGGAAATATCTCAGGAGCAAGCAGTCCCAGACCCACACCAGGCCTCACAGCCCTGGGTTCCAGTGCCAGGAAGATAAGTCCTCACAACTTCTCACTGCAAAAACCAGTGGGGGTTGAACTTTGGAGGAGGCTGATGGGGCCCTAAGCAGTTCCTCTTAAAGAACCCACACATGGACTCACCTACTCAAACTCGTTCCCTCTGAGCTCCAGGACAAGGTTGGCAGCTTGAAGGGCACCAGTGGTATACAGGGAAAGGCTGAAGTGTCTGGCATCGGGGTGAGCAGAGGCCATTGTCCCTCTGCTGAACCCTCCCCACACAGAGCTGGTAGGCTGGTGCCATATCTGAGACTCCATCAACTTGGCAGACACTGTGAGATCCACCTTGGAGATCCACAGAGGCTCTACCCCACCCAACATATAGATCCACCCAAGCTGTTTTCCATAAGAATGGCTGATCTTGGCTCCTAAATCCTATCAGACAAGCAACAGCTGGCCTCAGTGAGCCCTAGCTGCAGCCAGATTAGAGTCACAGCTTGGCTTCACCTGGGAATATCCAAGCCCAGCACAAGTAGCAGCCACCTCAGATTGCTTGGTAGCTCAGACAGGATGCCCCAGACAAAACACATGTGAGGGTTGACCTTGGCCTGTACCACCCAGGAAACTCCAGCGCCAACACACCCAGTGGACAGCTACAGACCACATTGGAGCACCATCACCCTGCCCCTGCACAGCTGATCCTCCATGGAGGGCGGAGAGCTGACCGGCCTGGGTAAATCCCTCCCATTGACCTGCCAACAGCAACCAAGGCTCAACTACAAGAAGAGGGTGTACTCAGCCCACACAAAGGGAACACCTTGAGTACCCAGGTTGGGTGATAGAGGAGGCTGTGCCACCAGACCCTACAGGATACCTATTACATTAGGCCACACTACCAAGACATGAAGTCATAGCAGCTCTACCTACTACATAGAAACAAACACAGGGGGACTGCAAAAACGAGGGAACAAAGAAACATGGCCAAAATGAAGGAACAGATCAAAACTCCAGAAAAAGAGCTAAATGAAATGGAGATAAACAATCTATCAGATGCAGAGTTCAAAACACTGGTTATATGGATGCTCAAGGAACTTAGTGAGGACCTTAACAACATAAAAAAAAATCCAGTCAGAAATGAAGGACACACTAATTGAAATAAATAACAATTTACAGGGAAACAACAGTAGAATGGACAAAGCCAAAAATCAAATCAATGATTTGGAACATAAAGAAGCAAAAACCAACCACACAGAACAATAAGAAGAAAAGGAATAAAAAAATAAGGATATTATAAACAGCCTCTGGGACAACTGTAAGAGGTCCAACATTCACCTGATAGGTGTGCCAGAAGGAGAAGAGAAAGAGCAAGAAATTGGAAATCTATCTGAAAAAAATAGTGAAAGAAAACTTCCCTAATTTGGTGAAGGAAATAGACATGCAAGTCCAGGAAGCACAGAGAGTCCCAATTATGATGGATGCAGAGAGGCCCACTCCAAGGCACATCATAATTAAAAGGCCAAAGGTTAAAGAGAAAGAGAGACTCTTAAAAGCAAGAGAAAAGAAGTTAGTTACCAGAAGGTTTCCAGATGGGAGGGGGGAGAGGGAGAGTGGGAGTAGAGGAGAGGGGATTAAGAAGTGCAAATAGGCAGTTAATATAATAGCCATGAGGATGTAAAGTACAGTACAGTACAGAAAATGCAGTAGCCAAAGAACTTATACCTATGATCCATGGACATGAACAGTGGTGGGGGATTGCCCGAGGCAGTACGGGGCGCTGGGAGGAGGGGGGCAAAGGGGGAAAAATCAGGACAACTGTAACAGCATAATCAATAACATATAATAAAAATTTTTTCAAAAATAGTCATAACAAAAATTAGTTAATACAGAAAAGCAAAAATAAGGGGGGGAGGGATTATCTATAACCCTATTGATACATACATTTTTTTCTTTTTTCAAAACTACCGTGGTCCTATACATGATCTTTCACTACCTGCATTTTTCATTTAACAGTGTATCACAAAGTAACGGCACTTGCCATTAAAAATCCTTCCAAGCTATTCTTTGTGATGGTTGATTCATGCTCCTTAAGATCACAATTTATTTAACTAAATCTCTAACGGTGAATATTTAGGTTGTTCCCCACATTTTATCACTTGTAGCCATGATTATTTCCTGAGAATAAATTCCTACAGGTAAAATTAGTGTAGCAATAGTATGCAGATTCTTAAGACTTAGCTGTGTATTGCCACTTTTCTTACCAGGGACATTTACCAATGAGGTAATGCATTCTGACTTTCAGGGGATGGCAGCTGCCAAGTTCTTTCATTATCTTCTTTACCCTAAGGCTCATGATTTACATACATGATTTGAAAGCACTGAATTAGGTTAGGAGCTTGTGAGAGAAGCAGAAACAGGAGTGAGCAGCCATAGCTCTGAGAGAGCTTGTTCCCACCCACTTGGACAAGCATCTGTTCGAGAAAACAAGGATTGTGGCTGTGGCTTCTCTCCCCACCGTAAAGACCTCCAAAATCAGGATTTTGCCAATGATACGTCTGATAAGGGGTTAATATCTAATATTTATAAAGACAGTACAATACAATTTAACACCAAAACAACAAACAATCCAATTAAAAAATGAGCAAGGACCCAAATAGACATTTCTCCAAAGAGGACATACAGATGGCCAATAGGCATGTGAAGAGATGCTCAACATCACTAATCGTCAGAGAAATGCAAATTAAAACTACAATAAGGTATCACCTCACACCTGCCAAAGGGATGCCATCAATAATTCATCAAACAACAAGTGCTGGTGAGGATGTGGAAAAAAGGGAACCCTCATGCACTGTTGGAGGGAATGCACATTGGTGCAGCCACTATGGAAAACAGTAGGTTCCTCAAACAATTAAAAATAGAACTACTTTATGACCCAGCAATTCTATTTCTGGGTATTTATCTGAAGAAATCCAAACCCTAATTTGAAAAGGTATGTGCACCCCTCTGTTCATTGTGGCATTATTTACAATAGCCAAGATATAGAAGCAACCCAAGTGCCTATCAATAGATGAGTGGAGAAGAAAGCTGTGGTATAGCTCTGACTGATGTAACTCAGTGGGTTGAGCATGGTCCTGTGAACTGAAAGGTCACCAGTTCGATTCCAGGTCAAGGCACGTGCCTGGGTTGCCAGCCAGGTCCCCAGTTAGGGACATGTAAGAGGCAACCAATTGATTGATATCTCTCTCACACACGGATGTTTCTCTTCCTCTCTTTCTCCCTCCCTTCCTCTCTCTCCAAAAATAAAAAAAAAAAAATATTTTTTTTAAAAAAAGCTGTGGTACATATATACAATGGACTATGACTGGGCCATAAAAAAGAGTGAAATCCTACCATTTGCAAAAGCATGGATGGACATAGAGGGTATTTCGCTAAGTGAAATAAGTCAGGTAGAAAAAACAGATACCATATGATTTCACTTATAAGTGGAATCTAAAGAACAAAATAAACAAGCAAAACAGAAACAGACTTCTAAATACAAAG
This sequence comes from Macrotus californicus, assembly GCA_007922815.1. NCBI lineage: Eukaryota > Metazoa > Chordata > Mammalia > Chiroptera > Phyllostomidae > Macrotus > Macrotus californicus. Next base: position 59,566 of record VMDR010002848.1, read on the forward strand.
AACAGACTGATCATTGCCAGAGGGGAGGGAATTGGGAGCCAGGTGAAAAAAGGTGAAGGGATTAAGAAGCTCAAATTGGTAGTTACAAAGTAGTCATGGGGATCTAAAGTACAGCTTAGGGAATACAGTCAATAACATTGTAATAACTGTGTATTGTGCCAGGCGGGTACCATAGTTACAGGGGGAATCACTTTGTAAATTATTTGAATGTGTAACTACTATGCTGTATACCTGAAACTAATATAAAAAAATTTAATGTCATCTATAATTTGCAAATAAAAATAAATTAATGTGAAAAAGAAAAAAAGAAAATTCAGAGGAAAAAAATCAGGATTTACAAAAGACACCTTTTTCTTTCTTTCATGTCTTTATAAAAGTTAACAGGCACCATCTGGAATGTTTGAAAAGGAAAGAAAATTATTTTAAAGGAAAAGAATGCTCCAGATTTTCACAGCCCAAGCTTAGCACCATGAACATTTCAGCGGATTTCCTTTAAGTCTGTTTTCTTTATATGTGTTTTGTTTGTGTACGTGACAACACATTCTGTTTTGTAGTCTGATTTTTTATGTTGTGTTCTCTACCAAGGGACTTTTCTGATCTTCCCACACTCAGGAGGGGGCTGGCTACCTTGCTTATCTCTCACGCTTTTAGGGGGACGAGGGGCTGTCAGTGGGGAGTGTTTTCCCTGCAGGGCCTTCAGGAGAAAAGGCACACATTTTTCCCAAGCCTTTGACCTCTGGCTCCAGCCCTGGACTTCTAAACACTCTTAACTGGACCTTCCTCTGCTACAATCTATAAGCCATTAGCTGGGGCAATATTAAATCTAGAAGGGTTCATCCCTAAGACCTCAGATTTTATCCGGGGTCGATATAATAAACGACCACCTGAAGGGTGTTTCTGCATCTCCCACAGAAGTCTTTGAAGAGAGCGTTTATTATGTGTCTCGCTGTCCTTATTTGAGATTCTCATGATAAATTTGCGCTCACAATGAGTGTCAGGGAAAAGTTTGCCTCTCCTGACAAATGGCTGTACTTCCTTTTATCCAATAACTCATCACATTTCCCCTTTCGCTTTAGCTCAATTTAATGCGCAATTGCGGTAACTATCTTCCGCTAGGTTTCTGGTTTAATCATTTCCTCCTTTCATCCATATGACTTTGGATATTTCATCTTTAATCTCACTGACCTGGGGCCTCTATTTTTAATAGTTAGTCATCTCAAATTTGTTTGGAAGTTAGTAGGAACACAAATCATAAATAAACAAACAATCATCTGGACCCCTAGGCCATCGCTTTAAAATCATATCTGCCTTTGTAATTAATAATTCCCTTCATTAATTCCAAATTCCTTCCTGGTATTTCCAGGCAACTGCACCCATAGAGCTATTAGAAGAAGCAGTTTGGATACATTATGCCTGACTGAGAAAAATAGGATTTTTTGGAAATGAGGTGTTATATATTGGTGTCGCTTAGGCATTTTCCTATATAACTAAGTCCTGGTAAGCCTCTCTGATTAAATACAGCCTTTTACTGGTATAACAGCAGGCTATTTCCCTGCAAGGATGACAGCCACTCCACTTCCCTTGGAGGCTGATAAAGCAAAATGGAGAGAGGCTTCTCAGTGCCCTGGGACGACGCGGCAGGACACTACTGTTTCTGTCTGAACCACTTCTGTCACTTAACATTTCCTTCCCCCTAAGCCCCACCATGGACCTCCTTTTGCGTGTGTCTCTCCATTTTGGGGTATGTCACATCTGTCTCCTAAAACCATTCCTCCCCCCAAAAAGACCTGCTCTTTAAGTGAAATTTCTCACCCTTCCTTGCACCCATGCCCTTGCCATGGTCTCGGCATACGCACAGTGCACTTCCCCACTCCTTGACCATGGGCTTGGCTCTGCAACTTGCTTTGGTCGATAGCATGGGCCGAAATGTGTACCTAAACCTTAAGCCTGAGCCTTAAGAAGCCTGGTGAGCTTCCACTTGCTCCATGTGCCTCTGTTGCAGCCACGAGAACAGTTTCCTTCAGCCCGGGACCCGTACAAAGCAGAGTGTCCCCAGATGAACAAAATGAATTACCATTTTATGCCACTGAGATGTTGTGGCTGTTTGTTATGCAGCAAAAGCTGACAGACACGTTTTATGATAGAACTTTCTGGGAAGATCTGGTTCTTGATCTTATTTTCTTGGCCTTGATTCCTCGGACCATTCAGTCAATTCTCAAGTCCCCTGGAAATTAGTCTTCACTCCTATGATTATTCTCAGCCTGTCCCGAGCACCTCAGCTCAGCTCAGAGTCCTGGGACTCCTGCTTGTCCCTCAGGGTTCTCTAGGATGCCCTAATAACAAGTAGGTATAGAACGTGTTCATCTTAGTCCCTGGAATTTGGGTTCTAAAAATAGCCAGCTCTTACTGAGCATGTGCTAACCAAGTGTACTAAGTGCCTACATGTGTTATTTCAGATATTCCTCGGAATCATGTGGCAGGGATTATTATCTTTGCTCTACACACAAGGAGACTGATGCACTCAGGGGAAAGTAACTTGCCCAAGTCCCATAGCCATGTGAAGGGAGAACTCAGACCCACCAATGTCTAACTCCAGAGCCCACATCAGGCTCTTACCTTCTTTTTAATCTAAATTGTGTGAATTCCTCTGTGCCCCCCCCCCCACCACCTAGATTAGCAGACAAACAATCTCAATCATACTCAGGACCAGAAAGCCCAGTGAGGGGTCCTGGGTTTGGGTGGCTGCCATCCTTGTCATTACTCCCTCCCCCAACACCAACCCTCCCTGCCAATGGCAGGTGGTCCCCTAGCTGGGAATTGTGGCAGAAGCCTGCGGAGCCTTTGTATAGGATCCCCTGTGCCATGTCCTGCTGAGCAGTAGCGAGGCCCTAGGGAGCCATTCTGTGGCCAGAGGAGGCTGGAGAACTCAAGAGGCAAGAAAGTAATGGGTAGTCAAGGAGGCGTGCCAGAAACTGCAGGGAGGAGCTCCATGGGGCTTATGGGAAATTGAGGTCACACTTGCTCTTCCAAGGCAATGCCTGAACCCCTACTAGTGCTGACAATCAGCACAGCAAGGCAGAGCTGAAAATGGCCCTAGGAAACTTGGGTTACAAACAGGGCGACTGAGGCCCATGTCTCTACAAGGCAGTACCTCACTCCCCAGCAGCCCCAGCAAGAATCATGCTGTTGAGACCACACATCGGTCCCCTTATTGGGACTCATTATAAGCCTTTGTCTTTAACTTGATGTTATATCCCTTAATCCTAATGCTACATCTTACACATGTATTACTATTAGTGTGTCAATCATTCAACTGAGACTTGAACAGTCCACACTACCGCAAAGCGGACACCCCTCTGGGCCCCGTGTGATTGAAGGCAGTGAGTTTTCCTTAGTTGTTCTGGTTTAACTAGGTAGGTGTATTTATATCATGAAAGCCTGTCCTCTCCCCACTCCGCAGGCTCCGGGACAGATGGATTTGATCCTCCCACAGGTCTCTCAGGATGGTAATGTTTTTCTGAGCACCAGGTGCCGATGTCATCCTGAAAAGAAGGGGCTCTTCCCTACTTTGCCTATTTTCCACATCCTCACAAGTCTGCTTCCGGCCTCATGATGAGGTGTCTCACCTGAGAGATGATGCTCGCTTCCTAAGAGTCTTACCCCTTGGAATGGAGACCAAAGGTGGGCTCTGTTTCTGGTTGAGAACATTTCATCCATCTTTAATCGATTTCCTGGGAGCAAGGAGAAGAGAGGCTCACTTCACTCACACCTTTACCCCTCACACCTGACATCCATCCTTCCCAGTGGGCTGTTAATGTACCCTGAGCCTTCCAGAGAAGGAGGTCTGAGATCCACTCAGCCATGTCCCCAGAGGCCACCACTCAGCTGTCCCCAGCAGGGACTGCGTGTCCTTACTGCCCTTCCATAGGACTGCCTGAGTTGACAGCCTGCAGTTCTCTGGCTGTGGCTTTCAGAGCCTCCCAGGGACTCTCTCGCCCCTCCTCTGACAGGTGTAAATTGGTTCACAAATCCTGCAATTCGTTTAGTGCATGCTCCACTGAGTTTCCACCGCGATTTTCTGGTTTATTGCCTGTTGCCTGGTTGCTAAGATTCCTTGTAAATTGCATTGCCCTCCGCTCTGCTCTGCCATTTGTCCAGGCTCAGCGTGGACGCCGTTGTCCTGGCATCTGCCGTGTGCTGGTCGTGAATCGCTCTGAAGAAACAGCTTTGCTGCAGGAGGGCCTGCCACCTGAATGGCAAGGAGGCGGCAAGGTGAGACAAGACCGCAAGGGCACACGGCTAGTTTATGCCACCAGGCAGAACCCATCTTTCTTGCCTGTCTCCTTCCAGAGGAGGAATCAATATATTGAGGTTGTGGGATCACTCAGAGCTCTTGAAATGTTTCTTGACACCACCCCATCGCACCCTAGGGACTGCAGCTGACTGAAAGACAGACAGATGGCCCTCCACGGGCGCTACCAAGACAGACAAACAAGATGTGACTGGGAAGAGGCTAAGAGTACCGGCTCTCGTCTGATGACCAAGGTTAAAACGCAAGCTCTGTCACTTCCTGGCTGTGTGACCTTGGACAAGTGACCTAAGCTCTCTGTGCTTCAGTTGCTCTTCTATAGAATAGAGACAACAAGAGCACCAGTGTGGGATTGATGTGAGGTTTAAATGAGATAAATGTATAGAGCATAGTCCCTGACTTATAGCAAGTGCTCAGTAAATGTTAACTAGTATTACTGTCATCAATAACACCATCGTCCCCAAGCAGCACGCCCGAGGTCAGGGAACACTGCTCCTTCGCGTCCCTTCCCCCAGCTGATTTGTCTCTACCCTGCAGCGCTGTTATTCTTTTTGAACTTCTCTTTCAATTTTTCCGTTATGGTTGATATACAACATCACATTAGTTTCCGGTGTACAACACAGTGATCAGACAATTACGTACCTTACAAAGCGGTCACCCAATAAGTCTAGTACCCACCTGACACCAGGCATAGTTATTAAACTCTTGCTGATGCATTCCCTGTGCTGCACTTTACAGCCCGTGACTACTATTGCAGTCAACCCCAGCCCCTCTCACCTAGTGACCCTCAGTTTGTTCTCACAGTTACGAGTTTGTTTCTGTTTTTGTTTGGTTGGTTATTTTGTTTTTTAGATTCCACATATAAGTGAAATCATCTGGTATTTGTCTTTCTCTGTCGGACTTATTCCACTTAGCATAATACCCTCCAGGTCCATCCATTTGTTGCTAATGGCAAGATTTTATTTTATATAGTTCAGTGACATTCCATTGTATATATGGGTCACATCTTCTGTATTCATTCATTTATTGACAGACACTTAGGTTGCTTCCCTATCTTGGCTATTGTAAATAATGGGCAATTAATGGATTACAGATTTAAACGTAAGACCTGAAACCATAAAACTCCTAGAAAAAAAACATAGGCAATAAACTCTTTGATACTGCTCTTAGCAGTATAGTTTTGGATGTGTCTACTTGGGCAGATAAAAGAAAAGGTTAAACAAATGGACTGTATCAAACTACCAAGTTTTTGCACAGCAAAGGAAACCATCAAAAAACCAAAAAGACAACCTATGAATGGGAGAAGATTTTGCCAATAATAAATTTGATAAGGGTTTAATATCCAAAACATATAAGGAACTCATACAACTTAACACTAAAAAAAGAAAAACACCATTCTGATTAAACAACGGGCAGAGGACTGAATGGACATTTTTCCAAAGAGGACAGACAGATGGCCAACACACATGTGAAAAGATGCTCAACATCACTGATCATCAGGGAAATGCAAATTGAAACCACAATGAGATACCACCTCACACCTGTCAGAATGGCCATCACCAATAAATCAACAAACAACAAGTGCTGGAGAGGATGTGGAGAAAAGGGAACCCTCCTGCACTCCTGGTGGAACTGCAAACTGGTACAGCCTCTATGGAAAACGGTATGGAGGTTCCTCAAAAAACTAAAAATAAAACTACGACCCAGCAATTCCTCTTCTGGGTATTTATCTAACGAAATTCGAAACACTGATTTGAAAAGATATATGCACCCCTATGTTTGTGCACTGCGGCCCCACTATTCTGATCACCTCTTTGACTTCGTGTTTCCTGTTACTTCCCTCCCTTGTCTGCCCTCCTCTCCAGCTTCCTCTGGTTAACACCGTGACTTCATTTTCTCTTGTACCCTTTAACTGGAGGAGACAAGCCACTCATCATAATGAAAAGAGGGGCCCAGGCTTCTCTCCCACCTCTTCAGAGCAGAATTGTAAATTATGCATTTCTGTAGATGCCATATAGTTATATAAATTACAGGCAATATTTTTATAACATGTACATATGAATCTTTATATAGTTAAAATATTTATATAGGCCCCTATAGGAAGGCTAATGTACATTCTCCTGGCATAGACTGTTTCTCAAATGTCCTTGGCAGTCACCAGAGCCCAACGCAAGTGATGGAGCTTTGTTCCATATTGACCTGCCTTTTAGCTGTCTTTATAAGAAGAGCATTGCAGATCCCTGGGGCTTAGAAGCCACTTTGTGGAGCCCTTCACAGGAACTCAGAGGTGGAAAGAACCTTGGAAGTCACTGAACCCAAACTTGTACCACACCCAGAAATCCCTTTTCTAGCAACCGCTAGTCTAGGCATCTACAGATCTCCACAGAGGAAGCACCTGGCCCATCACTAGGCAGGCGGTTCAAGATGTTAGACAGTTATTTCTTAAACTGAACTGAGATTTGTCCCTTTGCAGTTCTTCACCTGGCACCCTCTTGGACAACCCTGGAAAAGACCAGCCCTCTTTAACACAACAGGCTTTTCCACCATTTCAATCTGCTGTCGCATCTTTCCTTAGCCTTCTCCGCCCCAGGCTAAATAGCCCAAATTCCGTCAAACATTCCAGTCCCATTTTCCTGACTCTAACCACACCCTGGTCTATTAATATGCTCCTTACAAGGTAGTGCTCGGCAGGAATGCCTTCTCCTCCAGATGGTCTGACCAGCCCAGCAGCTCTCCCGTCCTACACCCTGATGCCATAATGAATTTAGACTTCTCCTGGAATATAAAATTTGAATTGGCTTTTCAGCTGTAGCTTTGGCAACTTAAACCCCTTCAGACCCTCTTCACAGAGACTGATGCTGAGCCATGGCTCCCCTGACCTGCTCTTGCAAAGCTGATGTTTTGAATGCACATGTGGAACTTCACGTGTGCTCCTTGCCGTCTATGCCTTGGCACCTTCATTCCTCCGCAAGCAGGGGAGGGACTCAACCATTCCAGCACTCAAGAAGCTTGAGTCTTTATCCTGACCCTGCATCATTTATTTCTCTTTCACTAGCATCTATCATGGTGCTACATATGCAAGCGGCGCTAACTTATAGCTGACCCTGCATCCAACCTGCTGTGTCACCCCCCAAATTGTATGGAAGGCAAAAGCCTACGGTTGTTTTTCTCTATCCCCGTAGTAGCTGGAATGATGCCTTTCACACAGCAGGTGCTCCTAGAAGCTGTTGGCTGAACTGAATCAAAGGAGCATGCCCAGCATCTTAGACACAGACTTAGGAGAAGAACACCCAAATATGGTACACTCTGACCACGGTGTGACGGGAGAGGAGGGCATAGCATAAAAACGGAAAGGAATATGAAAACTTGGGGCTATGTGAAACCTAAAGGCATCATTTCCCAACATTTCTACAACCACATCAGCTATTGCTGCATAACTAGCCACTCCACAGCTAAATGACTTAAAAGCAACAAGCATTTATTTATCTCTCATGAGACTACCGTGCAGCTGGGCAGATCTGAACGAGGCTGGGCTGACTTTGACTGGGCTCAGTCTTGCATGTGTGATCAGTTGGAGGGTCAGCAGGAGGCTGGCTGGCTGTAGGCTGGGGTGATGGGGTGACTGGGCCATGTATCACTCATCATCTAGCAAGCCAGTGCACGCAGATGCATTTGAGAGCTCCACAGAGTCCCAAGAGAAACAGTGGAAGTGCACAAGATGTCTCAAGACCTTGGCCTGGAACTGGCACACTGTCATTTCCACTGCATTCCATTGGCCAAGGCAAGTTACAAGGCCAGTCCAGACTTAAGGGATGGGGAAGAAAAAACCACCTCTTCCTGTGAAGATCTGAAAAGTCACATTGCAAAAGGTGGGGCTATAGGGAGGTATGAAGAACTGGGAACATTTTCGTAATCAATTTTCCCTTCCTTCCTTCCTTCCTTCCTTCCTTCCTTCCTTCCTTCCTTCCTTCCTTCCTTCCTTCCTTCTTTCCTTCCTTCCTTCCTTCCTTCCATTCACCTACCCATCCTTCCATCCAACACACACTGACTGGATACCTACAACAGCACAGGATTGTGCTAGGTGTTGGTGGCATGGCTGAGGATGTGGATGTTGGTGACATGAACCTGAGATTTTGGAAGTCTGTTCCAACCAGAAGAAACACACTATTGGGGCAGATTAGACAAAGGGCTGCTGGTAGGCACGGAGTTGCTTGCACAGTATGAGTAGCTTCTGTCTCACTGTGGCCATAGCAAGATGGTCCCTGTGCAGATGATCTGACCGTGCTCATTTGCTTGTGTGACCAGACTGAACCCTGATGCCTAACCAGCACCACTGCTGCTCCTACCAGAATCCTGAACAATTTACGAGTTCAGTCCATCACTGTGCACATTGTCACACCGCATGCTAATCTGGCCCTGGTAAGGACATAAACAGCCTGATGGGCCTCTTGGGGCCTGGAGGAGACTGGCAGCTTTAATTGGCTGCAGAACTCTCCCAGGGTGACTTGGGACAAGCCTGGGACCACCAGGCCAGGTGCAGCCCAGGATAGAGAGCCCATGCACAGCTCTTGGCAGAACAGTGTTATAGCTCAGTTTTATGAGCTCTTAAATCTTAGCATTTACTAAAATGAGGGAGCCCGGCAGGAAGATTAAGCATTGCTGGGCCCTTTAAATCATCAGCACCAGCCATCCTGGAGGCTAGATTTGTTTTAGGCCCTGGCGTGATTTCTGTTTCAAAGGCCCAGGGAAATGAGCAGTGGTTAAGAGCTTTGTTGCTTGCCAAGTTCTGCCACTTACCAGCTGTGTGACCTTGAGCAGGGGACATAACTGCTCTGTGCCTCGGTTTCCTCTTTTGTAAATGGAGTTATAAAGACTTGAAAGAGATGCCTCAGGAAGTTCAAGGGGTTCAAGTTATAGGATCCAATGACTGGGGGGCTCTTGATGGCTTTCAGCTCCAGAAAGAACCCCTCTGCTCCCACCTCACTCCACAATGACTTGGGACTTCAGGACACCCAGGACTAATGTGTCTGAGGAGGCCTCAACTCCTAATCAGCCAGAGTCAGAAAAAGGTGCCCTGACCGAAGCTCAGATGGCCCAGACTCTGGTAAACTCAACAACTGTTCAGAGTTAGGGCCCAGGGTATAGATGAGCCAAGGTTGCGATCATGCTCCTCATTTACCGAGGAACTCCAGACGAGTCATTTAACCTCTCTGAGCCACTGAGAAGCGTCATGATGCTCCCAGGGAATCTGGTGGAACAGTACACTAGATATGAAAAGCCTTTAGAAGTTGTAAATATCTGTGTCATCCATTCATTTGTTCAACATTTACTGAACACCGCAAAGCGGGGGGAGACGGGTGGGCCCTGGAGAGAGGAAGGTGAGCAGGCCTCCACCCTCACCAGGTGCTCCCAGCTGCATGGAGAAGCAGGCAGTGTGCAAGCTCCGGTAGCCCAAGGAGAGTAGCAGGTGTGCCTGAGTGTCAGGAAGGCTTCATGGAGGAGGCACGAACAGTGAAGTCATGACGACTAGAAGGGGTTAGCCAGGGCCAGACCAGAGAGGCCTGCAGGCCAGTGCTGCAGCGGAGAGTGTGGCAGGGCAAGAAGGAGGGTGAAGCAAAGGTGTGAGAGTGACGGGCACCTGCAAGCTGACCGGCCGGGCCTGGGCCCGAATCAGCTGTGAGGAGCTCAGGATGGAGAGAGGGTAAGGTGAGCCCTGGGGGGGGTCTGTGGGTCACACTGAGGGGCTGGCTTCTAACCTGAAGGTCATGGGCTCTTGCAGGAGCTGCCTGTGCTCACGGGAAGAGCAGCAGTGCTGACAGCCCGACATGCCGGGCACGGGGTTACTATACCTTCTCCTGAGCAGTCACCCTAGAAGGAAGGTAGGGCAGCTTTTATCTGCATCTTGCAGATGAGGTGACCTTGTACCTCACCTGAGGCCACCTAGTGACTCAGAAGCAGAGCTGGTTCCAGGCCCAAGCTCCTCACCATGCTTGACCACCCCTTCAGCAGCCTGGGTGGAGAATAGCCTCCTCCACTTCCCCCAGGACCCCACAAGGAGTCTCTGTGTCCTCAGGCCCCCAGCACCGCCTTGCCCATCCACACCTGCAGCAATTTCTGTCTCCTTTGCAGGCAGCACGCCATCCGACTTTAACTGCCCCCACCTACCTAGGGCCCAGCCTGGAACTTGCCAGGAAATCCTGTCCCAGGAGAGGCCCTTTGAAATCCTCTTCATTAGACTCCTAATGTGGGAAATTAAAACTATGAGCTTGAAGTTTTTCAAGGCAGCAAATAATATTTACGGTAATACCGTTTTAGAACATCAAATATTTATAATAGGGTAGACTCCACCAAGCTACCGTTGTCTGAGCTTCTGGGGCTGCAGCAGCTGCATTATGAATGGGTCCTCTCATTAAAATGCTCTCAAAACCATTTATGCTCCTGGTAGCTACTCTCTGAGGGGCAAGGTTTGGCCCAGGGTGACAAACGCTACCCAGAGCTTGGTCAGCCAGGGTTCCATCTCTACCAGTGACCATGGCGATGCTCCTACTCGTCCGGTTGGGGGAGATGCCCCTCCTTGGTTCAGGTGCTGGATCTTCCATCATGACCCTTCCCATCACTACTGCTGATGTTGTGACTATCACCCTTTGTCCTGAATTCCCCACCAAAGAGCTCATTACCCGAAGGGCAGGCAGTGTCTGTCTTCGGCATGGCTCCTTCCCCAGGGCCGAGCACAGGGCCTGTTGCATGGTAGGGACGGAATGCATGGTCACTGAACGAATCACATGCCCCAAACTCACGATTTTTTTAAGAGCCAGTTGTAAATCCATCAAAGAAAGATTTTGCTCTTTTTTTTCTCTCTGTTTTCTGTGTATGCTTTCTTGTAATACACTCCATTTTATAAAGAAATTTTGTTTGTTTTATTTGAAGACATCCTTTCTAGGTCTGAAATATATCCCTTGCTTGCTTGTAATATTATTATTAGAAGAATTTTATTATTATTTTATGCTCTAATTATTTTTATTTCTCCTTCTCATCCCAAATCAACACCCCCTTGGCCTTCTGGTAATTTCTCTGAACTGTCTCTGGTTTGGGGGTGACCAGTGACCACGATGCATGCCATGCCGCCCTGTGGCTCGTCCAGGCTGAGTTCAGAGGCAGCACAATGTTTTCTGGCAGGAGGCCAGGTGACGTCCACGGCTTTCGTTTGATAGCCCAGTAGGACTCAAGTCAGGTCAGGGGACAAGCCCTGGACCCCGAGATATCCCCTTCTCCAGAAGGTGCTTTTCAAGTCATCTGATTGAGAGCTGGGTGCATGGCCTCTAGGGCCTGGGATCAGCATCTGTGATGTGGCTTTTAAACATTTAGCACACATTCGCACGGACAGGCTGGGACAGACAAGTCTGTGTGTGGCCAGGAAGGAACGAGGGTGTTTGGCTCCTGCGGTAATGAAGCTGACTTTCTGGTTTGCTTCTGAAGGCCAAAAGAGGTCGTCAGCAAGTGTTTCCTATCAATTCTATTAGACATGACATCTAATCAAAGACTTCTGAAAAATTTAAATGAATTACATTTATCAGTTTGCTTGTACCCGATACAGTTCCCACCTCCCAGAATGCTACCGGGTTAGTGACAAATGGCTCCTTTCAAACATCCTGCTTACTTATGTGTTCAATGATTTTACCCTTATCATAGATCAGCGGTTCTCAAACTTGTCCAATGTGGCTGAGCACCTGGAAGTTATGGGGCTTTTTGCGGAACACCATGAAGTACTGATGTACTTAATGCCACTCTATGTGCCAGCAACAATTTTACCAGCAGAAAATATTACTGTACCAATGTGTGCAATATAATATCGCAACCGCAAACACTCATGTCCTAGAAGAGAAAAAGCAAGCTGCCCAGTTGAGGTTGGCTGTGTGTGCAGTTTCTCTTCTGTGTCTGCGCGCTGCCTGTGTGTTCACGCTGTTATCACCTGCGGCTACCCACAGTCAAAGAGCAGCAGGTATCAAAGCTTTAAGGAAAAAAATATCACGGATCAGGGGTGAGAAGACTGAGCAGTTCTGAGCAGGAATCTGGCCCACAAGGGTCAGAAAGCCCCTTCCAGCTGCCCACGCCCGGGGCGCTTGGACTCGGGCAGCCCCAGCACTCTCCGGAAGCCCTCACGCGGCTGAGATGCCTGGTGGAAGCACCGGATGCCAGCGCTAGTTGGCTGCCGCTGAGACAATGCCCCTGCCACCTCGTGTTGCATCTGTAAATCATCAGAGCCATTCTCATCCTCGTGACTGTGAGATGGAGAAGCAGGAATCAAAGGGAATTCACCACCTGACCATCTGTGTCACCCGGGAGAGGTCCCACCCAGAAAACCCAGGATGTCACACCCCGGGCCTGGGCTTGTGCTGCCCAAGGAAGACGACAGAAGCTCTTGGTCTCTATTCCCTTCTTCCCCACAGCAGCCCCTGCCCCTGGGACCTGCAGCCCCTGAAGTACCTCTCTGTTTGGAGCCACCGTCCTCATGGGTTCCTGTCTTCAATCCGTGTCCTCACCGCTTCGTGCTCTACCCACCATACCAGTTTCCTAGGGCCGCCAAAACAAATGGCCACGAACCTGGGGGCTTCAAGCAGCAGAAATTTATTCTCTCACAGTCCTGGAGGCCAGGGTTCTGAAATAAGTGTCACAGGGTCAAAATCCAGGTGTCAGCAGGGCTGTGGTCCCTCCAAAGGCTCCTCCAGCTGCTGGCGGCTGTAAGCGTTCCTTGGCTTGTGGTTGGCACGCCTCCCACCTCTACCACTGTGTTCACATGGTCTTCTCTTCCATCTCTTTTAGGGATTTAGGACCCCCCGGATAATCCAGGATGGTTCCACCTCAAGATCCTTAATTCAGTCACATCTGCAAAGACTCGTTTTCCAAACAAGGTCACATTCACAGGTTCTGGGGTTTAAGATGTAGACATTGGTGGAGAGGGCATCACTCAACCCACCCCTGCTGGGAAATCTCGTTGCCAGGCACGATGCTAGTTCACCCACATATCCCTCCTCTGTGGAGTCCCTTGGCCCCAGGCTGCTTCTTCGTCCCTCGCTTGCCTGCAGCCTCAGCTCAACATTATCGTAGGGCCTAGACCTTGCCTGGTCTCTGTGTGGCCCCCCGCAAACACAGTCCTACCAGCAGGCGGGCAGCCTGGACAGCTGCCTTTGCTTCGGTGCCGCCGCATCCCAAGACCAGCACACCTGACTTCCCAGAAGGAAGCAGATTTTCCATGTGGGTTGTGATCTATTCCAAAATAATACATTATTTTTTAAATCGTTAAAATTTTTTAAAGCTGGCTCGAAGTTGTCCATAAATAAAAAACTTAGATTTGTTTAGTTTCTACAGTTAGGATTGGAAAGTACGATTATCACAGGTCTGATTAAAGCTGAGAATTTATAGGAAATACTGTCCTTAATGTTTTGAATGTATTAAAGCAGGTGATACTTGAAAACAGAGTGTGACCTCTGAGTGGTTCTTCCAGGCACAGTGAAGTGGAAAAACGGGGTCCCCACCAGTGTAGACAGCTGCCCAGATCCCACCCCCACCACTGGGCAGGGAAGGGAGGGTGCCCGGTTCACCCTAATACTTCCCTGTTTCGTCTCCTCTGAAGCACTTCTCCTCTGCCCGCAGATTATCATTTCATGCGCTGCTTGCACCCGGCCATTAAACGTCTTGCTCTTATATATTCATTTTGGCCATTTGAATTTTCCGTCTCATTGTCTTTTGTCTGCAGGCAGAATTGTGAAGGAGCCTTTGCGATGCTCTCCAGTCCCACCCAGTTTTTCTCCCCTTGCAGAAGGCGAAAGTGACCAGGGGCCAAGTGGCCAGGTCCCAGGCCCTGCAACCCCCACACCCTCCGGGCTCAGCGTGGAGGGAGTACTTGCAGACGGACCCACCTCTGGAGCGAAGCACAGAAGATGAGCTCAGCGCATTTCACAGAGAACAGGGAGGCAGGAAACTCCGACACCACTGCTTGGTGGAACTCGGCACCACTTCCTGGCTCGAGTCGTTAGGAAATTATGTTTCTTTTATTGTCTGTGTCTCACCGGACTGTGAACTCCCAAGGACAGATATAATAATAGCACTAATGGCCACCGTTTATTCAGCTCTTACTATGTGCCACGCACTGTTCCACGTATTTCATATACATAACCTCACCTAATCCTCATTCCAGCTCAGTGAGCTAGGGGCTCCACAGCCCTCATCGTGGAGGTGAGGGTGCTGAAGCACAGAGAGGCTAAGTGACTAGCCCAGGGCTGGGGCTGGAATTTGAGTTCAGTCTGACGAGCTCCAAAGTCCCTGTCGGTAACCCCAGCACCAACTATGGTGCCTGTCACACGGCAGGTGTTTAATAAGTGTGGAGAACGGAGCCAGTGGATAAATCAGTCTTCCCCCAGTTTCTCTGGCTTGGCCAAGGCTCAGACTGTGTGAGCCTCCCTCCCGCCCCATCTGCTTTTCCCAGCAGAGGGACCCTGTGGCCTGGCTCTTCCAACCGTGCCTCAGACCTGTGCCCTGACTTCTGCTGGGAGGACCTGGGCCTGGAGCCTTCCGTGTGGTTATGCGGTACCAGTGAGAGCACGTGGTTCTTGGGGAGAAGAGCTGGTTGTGGGCTGTGCGCAGTGAAATGTCCAGAGGGCGAGAGGAAGGGGGAGCCTAAATCCTCTGTGGAGACTAGGGGCGTAGCCACCACACATGTGAGGCGGGTTATTTAGTTTCCCTATCAACACTCTTTGCCCTTTATGGTTGTCCCCTCCCCACCTTTTTTTTACCATCTGCCCTTGGTTCTTGGCTGCTGAGGAAAGAAACATAAGGTCAGTGTGAGAGAGTCCTGGCCCCCCAGGGGCTCCCCTGAGAAGGGTATAGCGTGCCTGGATCTTTCAAGGAATCAGAGCCTCAGAGAGCAAAGGGTCCCTACAAGTGACCAAAATGTGGAGGGACAAGGTCGGCTCTGGAGTCAGGCAGACCTGGCACTTCCTTCCTAGCTCAGTGGCCTTGGACAGGTCCCTAAATTCTCACAGCTTGCATTTCCTCACCTGTAAAAGCAGGGGAGTTCAACCTCCCTTAATTGTGAGGATTAATAAAACGGGAATGCATAAAGGGCCTACCTGGGTCTCCCCAGGCCTGGCCTAGGGACTGGCCAATGTCACTCCCCTTCAGCCTGCCAGCGGGTCTGAAACAGCAGCAGCATCACACAGAATGGTGGTTAAATGCACAGGCCCCAGAGGCAGGGCGGGGCTCAGCTCTGAAGATGACTAGCTGCATGCCTGCACAACCTTCTCAGGTTCCCCAGCTATAAAATGAGGTACTCAGTTGTCCCTCCATTGCAGTTGTAAGGGTGAAATGAGGCAGAGGGCTCCATAAATGTCCCTGTTTCTAGTAATTTCATGGAAGCAGTCACAGCAGTGCCTTAATTACGACCCCCACCTCGTCACCAGGAGACAGGAAAGCACTGTCACCTGCAGGGGCCAGAGTGAGAAGCCTCTCCTTCGTCCCCACTCCTCCCTCTGGGGGCACCTGACATAAAAGACTCCAGACAGAATTTGGAACCCTCAGAACCCTGTGCGCTCCCTCAGAATGTCCGAGTCCCCTGTCCCCCCACAGGAGAGCACATCTGCCCTAGCACAGACTCGGGAACTGAGGCCTGGGGCTCTGCAGAGACAGACCTGGGTGGGGATCCCAGGCCCCTTACATGTAACCCTAAGCTGGTTACTTAGCCTCTCTGGGCCTCAGTTTCCTCATCTGTAAAATGGTGAGAATCATAGTACCCTATCCCATAGGGCTGGTGTGAGGCTTCAGTGGAATGAAGCACGTAACGCCAACAGAGCAGACCCAGGTGAATGGCAAGTGCGCTGTGAAATGCGGTCATCGCCCACTCCATTTGTACAGAGCTGCGGTTTCTAAATCATTTTCACATGCATCACCTCCTCTTGACAGTCCAATCATGACAGCAGACCCCAGGGGGCCTTCAGATTCATCAAGCACCAGACATCCCAAGGTAGGAATGATCCCTGTTTGACAAAAGGACCCAAGGCTCAGAAAGATCCCATGACAGGCCCCAAGCAGGGCCAAGCCTGTGTAACGCTGGAGAGCATCCTTTTAATCATGGTGCCAGGCTATTTCCCAACCAAGGAAAAATGTCACCACACCCATGAAGGCATTTAATTTAGTTTCAGCTCTGGGGATCTAAGTCACTTCTTTGCACAGGCTCTGCTGGGTAAACAGCTCTGCTACATGTCACCTCTGTGAAGAGGCCACTGGTACAAGGCCAAGGCTCAGACGTCAACCTGCTGGAAGCGGTTGCTCACCCATTTTCATCCTGCAGATAAATGCTTGCAGTCTGGCCAGGGGCCAGATGACCTCAGTACAGATGAAAGCAGAGCCCTGTTGACCACAGCCCCCAAGCTGCAGGCAAATGGCCCCTTCCCTGTTGTTTCCTGGTATGTTCTGCCTATTGAAATGCAGACTGCGTCAGTCCCCTGTTGGAAGTTGTGTCCTTGCATATGTTATGAAAGCTGTCACCTTACTCATGTTCCCCAAACACTTGTCTGCTGACCCAAGGGATCCCTTTAGCTAAAAGGATCAAAGGCCTGAGTAATCCCCCAATTTCAAAAGACACCCTTTTAAGAAAGCAGCCAAAGCTAAACCCCAGCATTGGCAGCACACCGTCTACCCAAAACAGCAAGGAATGAGAAATACTGATCGTCCCAAGCAGAGCACTGTCTGGTTCACTCTAAAAGAACAAATGTGTTCGTCAGCCTCGCAGCCCCACCACAAATCTGCCCCAGGCCACTGGGCCCCAAAATGTGCTCCATGGAATATTCCAAGGATGTTAACAGTCCACCAGGGGCAAGAGGGCATTGGGGGAGGGGAAAGGGCTTCACTG
Organism: Macrotus californicus; assembly: GCA_007922815.1. Taxonomy (NCBI): domain Eukaryota; kingdom Metazoa; phylum Chordata; class Mammalia; order Chiroptera; family Phyllostomidae; genus Macrotus; species Macrotus californicus. Next base: position 76,779 of record VMDR010002848.1, read on the forward strand.
TCAAATAACTTTGGAAAAGTCTGGACGAAAGAAAGTTAAACCAGCATCTTTCCTACTCATGCCTTTAGAAATGCTAAGATGATGAGCCACAGGAGAAGCATCTCGCTTCCCAACCATATTTGAAGACCATCACCAGAGGGCTCTCTAAGCTCCACACCGAAGGCGTGGAGTCATCCAAGGTGGTGAGACCAGAAGTGTCCCCGTCCCCATCTGGACAATTGAGTAACGGCAGGGATCCATCTCCATCATCTTTGCTTCCCCCAAAGCACCTGGCACAACACCTGGCCCATACAAGGCAGTAATAAAAGTTTGTTGAGTTTAATTGAATTCTAAAGCCCCTTAATTCTAAAGCTGTTTGTCAGCAGTTTTCCAAGGTCTTTGTCCTTGGAATTCTCCAAATGGGTTTTAATGCTCCCACGGGCCCCTGATAACTTGGAAAGGTCTCCACTTTTTTCTCAGTTAAATGTAGCTTATATCCCTGCTCAGGATGTTGCCGGCTCCTGACACCTCCCCCATCGACCTGGGAACCCTGACCCTCAGAGGCAAGAGAAAAGCAACCAGCCACACAAGTTCAAGAGCCAGCTGCTCCCTTCCCTGATGGGTAGCCTTGGGTAAGGCACAAACTCCTTCTCTGAAACATGAACTTATAACCTCCTAGGTTCACGCTGAAGACTTAAGCGAATGGAAGCGATGTATCCAGCACATAGTAGGCCTTCCTCCACATTCATTCCTTTCCTTGTCACATTCTAAAAGCCCACCTAAGTTATAGAGACAAGTTCAGCCTAAAAGGTCGGGAAGGACCCTTGCAGAGGGAAAGAAGGCAAACCTTCAACTGATAATTATTACAAATGCCAAGGAAGAGCTTGGGAGCGTTGACTCCACAAACAGTGAAGTTATACATACCTCCAACCCCGGGAGTGGATTCCCAGCTGGGCTGGCCCAGCTTCCAGACACCCTCTACTTGAGGGAAGGCATTTACACTTAGTCAAAACCACAGAATGCCTAGTACTTAGCCTGAGGTTTAAGCAAATAATTCATAACACCCATCACCAAACTCGGTTTCCCACTCAGAGCATTTAAGCTCTTGCTGTGCAGTCTGCAGCTCCCAGCCAGCAAACAGGGGTGGACATGCATGGCCCAGGGACCCCACTCGGCCACTTAGTAGCTGTGTGGTCTGTGAGGCTCAGTGTTCCCACCTATAAAATGGGAATGATGATGCTAACCTCCTGGAAGTGTTGCAAAAAGAATCAAGTGAGCTAGAGCAAAATGGGGGACTTTATAACTACAGTGTCCTGCCATTCATGGGGAAGCTGTTGGGTGCTGTTTTTTCAGAAGAAGCCCAGTGACATGCCCAGGGCACCTGATGTGTCACACGGACTGCCCAATGGGAAGAGTCATCTCTTTGGATCCTGTGACAAAGGCAGTGTAGGAAGCGGAAGAGAGAGGAGCAGGTATGTGGCCTTTGGCATCACTGACATACCTGTGAGCAAGCAGCCCACGGGGTGCCTGGGAGGTGAGCGCTGCAGTGCATGTGGCCACACCTGCACCCCACTTGCACAGTCTTCACCTAGAGCTTAGGGATCAGGGGGACTTATATACAGCTCAGTTTGCTGGCTTGCACCCGTGGTCCCATATATTTGTAAATAAATCTCCCCTTTACTCTCAATAGTTCGGATGACAGCTCCCAACCCCACTCCTCAGAGGAAAATGATGGAATGTCAGCCAGAGAGAAGGTTCCTGCCAAACAAAAATCTACTCACTATCGGCACTAGGGCGATGCCGATGAAGGAGCGTGGGACCCCGAGGCTGCCCTTTCACTCGTCTGCGCCCCCATTCAGTCATCAATAAATGAGGGTGTTGGCCAGACCACCAAAACCGTTAAAACCCCTTGATGTTCTGACTCACCATGTCCCTGCTGGGGGCTGATCAGTGCTCCCCTCTTGTGGGCATGGCCTGAGGGCCACCACACAAGATGGGGCCAAGACGGTCTCTCCCTTCTGAGCAGAGCTGGTGGACGCGTCTCTCATGGCTATATGAGGATGCTTCATGCCACCAGTAAATTCTTATTATACGGATTAGGCAGCAACAGAAGAAAATGATGATGAAAAACCAGATGTGAGTCATGGAGCCTCAGGTTGATTTTAACACCAATTAATTTTCTCCTAAGGGAGGCTGGGAGGGGCGGGGAGGGGTGCCCACCGTTCTCGGAGAGCAGTGAGCAGGGTTCCCCAGTTGGGCTTGGAGGTGCTGGGGGCAGGAGCCAGCATTGCAGGTAAAGGGACCAACTGAGCAGAGATCTGGGACTGACAAGTCCAGAGGGTTAAGTGGAACACAGAGGTTGAGGCGGGAAATTGGGAGGAAGGACACAGAGAGAACCAGAGCTGAGAAGAGCTCCCCACCACTGGGTGTTTTTGTTTGATTTCCAGGCAGCAGACAGCTGTGTTTCTGAGGGGTGGGTGACACATACTGTTATCTGTGTCCCCCAGATGGTCCCTGGGAGAAAGTATTACCCCAGCTTGCCTCTCTGAGGGTGGATATGAGCATGCTCTCTCTCTCTCTCTCTCAGCCAGGGCCCTGAACACCCTTGCCAGAGTCACTGCAAAGCCCAGACCTCAAAGGCCCTGGGGGCTTGGGGAATGCTGTAGCAGAGGCTGGTTCAGGGGTGGCCATAAGAGGGCAGGAGAGGGCTGGTTATGGGCCTGCACGACAGCCTTAGCTGGTGCTGGCCTGACCTGCAGCAGGGGCTCTGGAGCCCTCCGGGGCCTGGGGTCCCGGTGGGGTTGGGCCCTGGGCAGGAGAGAGGGAAGGCTAACACTACCCTTTGGGTACAAACGCCTTGACAAGGACAGGACTGTGCCAGTCAGGGCCGAACCACTTCCTGGCTGTGTGACATTAGATGAGTTAACTGACCTCTCGGAGCCTCATGTCCTCTTCTGGCAAATTGGGAGACACTAATAGCAAAATTCACATAAAACAAGGTGAGGGAGTCTACCTTAATCCCCAGGCAATGGCCAATGCCTATAGACCCATGTGCATGGACTGAAGTGCGAGTGCGGTCCAGGAGGGGGCTCTCTCACCTTCAGTGGGAGCAAGCCCATTGGGACCATGAGCTAACTAACACCTGCAGCCTCCCCAGGGCCTCTCTGCTGCCAGCGCACACTCCTCGTGCTCCCCGTCTCTCCCTCCACCCAGTGGCCCTGTTTCAAGCTGCATCTCCTTCTCCTGTCTTTTTGTGCTCCCCTCCCCAGCTCCTGCTGGGACATGGTCACTCCCTAGCATGTCAGCAAGAGGGGCTTCAAAGCACCTCAAATACAGGTTCTCCAACAAAGCCCGGGGGACCTGGGGAGGTGCCTGAGGGAGTACCTGTGTGGGGTGGGAGTGGAAAGGAGCCCTGGGCCCCTCCTCCATTGCAACTAGAGAGGCTCAGCTGTGCACCTGTTTCATGCAACAGAGCTCCATGCATGCCTCTGTGTGAACCAAGGGTTCTTCCTGAGCATAAGAAAGCCGTCCAGCCCCACAAGTGGTTCTGCACTCTGTCCAAGCCTCCAGTCTTAGCATTGTACCCAGTGAGACGGATTCCATCTTTTCCCCATTGTCACCTTGCTGATATTTATAGCACAAACAGATCCACCAGAGAGCATCACGGGCTTTTTAAGCTAAACCAATTAAACTCTCCTCCTGTAAGTCATGTCTCCTGGATGGCTCCTGCTGCCCTCCTCTGAACTTGTTTTATCTTCATTATCTCAGCTCCTCATGGCAGGGGAGGGCATGGCCTGGGAGTTTGCACATTGGTTTCGGGGGGGGGGGGTGTCTGCCCCTCTATCCAGCCCTGCCTGTGTCCTTTTGCCCCAACTGCACTTCCTCCCCGGCTGTGTAGCTGTGCCGCAGACCTGGGCAATGTTGTCAACCCCTCGTAAAGTGAGAAGCAGAATATACTCAAGGAGGGTGTTGTGGCCAGTGTGGCTCAGTTGGTTGGAGCATTGTCCCATAAGCTGAAAGGTCGCAGGTTCAATTCCCAGTCAGGGCACATGCCTAGGTTGTGGGTTCGGTCTCTGGTCAGGGTGCCTCCAAGAAGCAACCAATCGATGTTTCCTCTGGTACCAGTGTTTCTCTCCTTCTCACTCCTTACCTTCCCCTCTCTCTAAAAAAACCAATGAGCATGTGTTCAGGTGAGGATTAAAAAAAAAAAAAGAATATACTCAAAGAGAGGTCATTGATCTTTCCCTTCTTCTTTGCTCCCTCCAATATAAACACCAAGCATCTAAGCCTAAGGGAAATACCCTGGGCCGGTGCCACTGCAACATGCAGACGATGGACTTCCGGGACGTGCCCCGGGGCCCCACAGCCTGGTGGATGCTAGTGTGAAGCCTGTCCTAGTGGTTGGATGTGCTCTCAAGGGCTCGCGCATGCAGCACAGGACATCCACAAGGAAATGATACTATGTTCCCATTCCTTTTCTAAATCAATAATAAAATACTTTCTAAGTAAATATTTTTACTTTTAAGAGGAATGATGTGAGTTCTCTGAAGTCATGCCACAAGAGCGTGCCCACCCTGAGTAAGCTGAGATCGGATGCTCGCCCATGACTCGGTCTCCAGCCCATTGGCTCGTCACTCAGCCCATCAACAAGAACCATCCTGGCGGCTTTTACCATCACCAGTATTAAATTCCTTTTACATTTAGTCACAGTCGGTTTAATTTACACCCAGTACAGACCATCAGTTTAAAACAAGAAGCATAAGGAACTCTGAGATGGAAACACAATATCAAGTTAAGGAGGAACATTAAAACACAAACACACACACAGAGTAATTCTCAAAAGTTTCCTCATACTCCATAACCAACGTTGAAAAGGGAAAACACGCAGAGCAGACAATTTGGCTTTTTGTTACTAAGAACAGGGATGACGCGTTCCTGTAAGGGTTTGGAGAAGTGCTCTCACACAGCAGTCCCAGACTTTCTTTTTAATCTCAACATCCAGGACAAGAAGACCCTTTACGTGAAAAAGACCAAATGATTTTTCAAAACACAAAAATTTTAACAACTCCAAATAAAAGGACCTAAAACTGTTTTTATGCTACAATGTATCATTACAACCTGCATTTTAAAATATATTTGGTCCCCAGTTGAAACACATCAAATTAAAATTTGGCAACAGATTACCTTTTGGCCTAATTAATTTAAAGTAAATTAAGCAACACTTATTGCTTATTCAATAGGGTAAATGCCCAAATTCATCTTTAAACATTATGGAGATAATTATAGAGTGATTAAAATAAACTTCATAATACTATCTTTAACCCTTTCGGTACGAGCGCTCTTTCCGCTGCAACACTCCCGCTGTACGAGGTGCCGCGCCGAAAATGCGCACGTAGCACATGGTCAGTCCTCCTTCGTGTGAAGACTTTCCTAACCTTATACAAGATCTATGCTTAATAAAACAATGCTTTTTTCCAAGTGTTGTTTGTAACTTTAATATTAAGAGATAGTTATATAAAATTCTATCAATTATATAAGTAAAATTTATAAAAATTATATACAGATGGATGCCGGATATATCCGGCGCTCGTCCACACAGGTCATCAGATGGGCACCGGATATATCCGGCACCCGTACCGAA
>VMDR010002849.1:0-82353 GCA_007922815.1 Macrotus californicus
AGAGGGGGCAGGGAGAAAGAGAGGGAGAGAAACATTGGTACATGAGAGAATCCACCGGTTGCCTCTCTCACACCCACAACTGGAAATCAGCCAGCAACCCAGGAATGCGCCCTGACTGGGAATTGAACCAGTGACTTTTTGGTTCCCAGCCTGGCCCTCAGTCCACTAAGGGACACCAACCATAGCAGGGGCCATAATTTTTTGTTGTGGAGGGCTGGCTTGTGTATTGTAGGATGTTTAGCAGCATCCCTGGCCTCTCCCACCTAGATGTCAATAGCATCTCTCTAAAATCAATGAACGTATCCTCACGTGAGGATTTAAACACACACACACGCAGAGGATGGGCAAAAGTATGTTACAGTTGTTTGTAAGGAAAATAATACAATAATCAGTAAGTAATAATACAAGAATAAACTCTGTGTTTTGTGTATTCACAACTGTAATACTTTTGCTCCACCCTCTATATATGTGTTCATATATTTGGAAAAGGTATAATCCAAAATGTTTACAGGGACTTTATCTTTAAATGGTGGGAGCATGGGAAATATATATTTTTCTCCTCGGTATTTTCAATTGTTCTAGTGGTAAACACACGTTGCTTGTACATACAAAGCTTCACAATTCGGAGTGGCGGGACTGAGAACGTCAGGGCGTGACACTCCGCTCCTCTTCCAAGCACAGTGTGAAGCTGGAGCCTGCAAAGACAGCCACCGCGGACCAGCGGTTAGAGTACGGAGTAGGGTCCCAAGGCCACCGCAGCTCCCTGCGGCGTGGCTGTGTGATCGTGGCCGTGTAAGAGCCTTCTTAGGGCTCTATAACCTTTTAACCAGTTAATGTGAGTTCCGATCCTTCGAGCGATGCAAACAGAGGGATCCGCCACTCAGCGCCCCGCAGGCGGAACGTCCTGGTGGAGGGGGCGGGCTCTCCCGAAGCGGTGGTTTTGAACCTTCTAGACACTGGCCCTGGCTTCCGGAGGCTTCCGCCAGGTCGCTCACTGGGTCTCGCGTTCAGTGTGTATCGGTGGCTAATCACTTCACTTTTTTTTTTTCATGGAACGCTTCACGAATTTGCGTGTCATCCTTGCGCAGGGGCCATGCTAAGCTTCTCTGTATCGTTCCAGTTTTAGTGTATGTGCTGCCGAAGCGAGCACACTTCACTTTTTTTATTATGGTAAATATACATAACATAAAAATTACCATTTTAACCATTTTTAAGTGCACAGTTCAGCAGTATTAAGTTCATTTACAATGTTGGAAATATCGCCGCTACCCACCTCCAGAACTTTTTCATCTTCTCCAACTGAACATCTCCAGCCATTAAACAAGGGCTCCCTCACCCCCTGGTGGCCTGTTCTGCTATCTGTCTCTAAGGATTTGCCTATTTTAGGTACCTGATGTAAGTGGAATTGTACCCTGTTTGAGCTTTTGTGTATGATTTATTTTACTTAATGTTTTCGAAGTCTATCCATGTTGTAGCACATGGCAGAATTTCATAGCTTTTAAAGCTGAATAATATTCTATTGTTTGCATATAACCGGTTTTCCTATTGATGGACAGTTGTGTTTGTTCCGCCTTTTAGCTACTCTGAGTAATACTTCTATGAACTTCAGTATATAAGCATCTGTTGGATTCCCAGCTTTCCATTCTTCATGCAACCAACCGAGCCACGCCATATACTGAAAATTCTCCCCGTTCTGATGTGAAATGTCACCTCATTGTATGTTGGATTATCAAATACACCTTGGACCTCTTTCTAGATTTTGCCCCATTGAATACTCTCTTTCTGTGCTGGTGCCACAGTATTTCCATACAACATTAGGATAGTTTTATGTGGTTGACACACTGCTTGTTAATTTTGTATTCTGCTCTTTTCCCACATACTGTTACATCACAAACATTTCTTCACACTATTAAAAATCTATAAAAACATAATTTTATTAGCTGTGATGTGTCACCACAAAAAATAAAGTAGAATATACCAGTTTCCAAGTCTAAGCTGTCAAGATATATCATTATTTTAGGTACCACTACAAAAAAAACTATTGCCAATTAAACTATCTCCTGCCATTGATTTTTAAGACACATCTCTATTTTAGAGAGGTTAAACTGAAAAAAAAAAAGTTTTTAGAATTGATGAAAAAGATCAATGAATAAATGTGCTTCATGTCTGTATGGGAAAGGGCTTTCAAAATTAAAGACCAATAAACTAAAAGGAGCCCTTGCTGGTGTAGCTCATAGGATTGAGTGCTGGCCTGTGGATTGCTGGTTGGATTCCCAGTCAGGGCACATGCCTGGGTTGCAGGCCAGGTCCCCAGTAGGGGGCCCATGAGAGGCAACCACACACTGATGTTTCTCTTCCTCTCTTTCTGCTTCCCTTCCTCCCTTCCCATCTCTAAAATAAATAAAATCTTAAAAAAACAAAACAAACCCAAAGGAAAACATCCCTTGCTTTGACTTCATTAAAATAAAAAAACTTCAGTATGTCTAAACATTAAAAAATCAATAACAGCCCTGGTTAGTGTGGCTCAGTGGATTGAGTGCCAGCCTGTGAACCAAAACATCACAGGTTTGATTCCCAGTCAGGGCACATGTCTAGGTTTCCGGCCAGGTCCCCAGTAGGGGGGGTGCGAGAGGCAACCACGTATTGATGTTTCCTTCTGTTTCCCCCTCCCTTCCCATTTGTCTAAGAATAAATAGATACAATCTTTTTAAAAAATCAATAACAATGAAAAGTGAACAGAAAAATGTTTATGGCAACTATGGCCATAGGTGAACGAACAGCTTTAGTAAAGACCAAACGCTCACTAGAGAAAGAAGTTGAACTGACAATTTATATGAGGAAATTGGCTATAAATGTATATTATTCTACCTCAGTAGTAATCAAACAGATGCAATTTTTCTCAGTATGAAATTAGCAAAGATTAGAGAAAAGGAAATTTTTAGTTCCAGCAAAACAGGGGGACATGGAAGCCTTACACATCAGAGGTTGTTCACACTCTACCCTTTTATTATTAGTAGGCCTAAAAATACTCATAACTTTCATTGAGTAATTTTACTTGTAGAAATTTATCCTGAGGAAATGATCTAATTTTTATATGACGATTCTACATTGACTCTTATAACAGAAAACAGCAGAAAATTAGGACAAAAACTCCAGAAGTGTGGCCATATTATTAAAAGGTAAAAACATGATATATTTTTAATATACTACCAGGGGAACAGGGTTTTTCCCTCATCTAATCAGAAACCAGTGTTCTTAGGTCATTTAATAGTACCAGAGCTCTCGAATGCTGTCACCTAGTAAGAAGACACCTCCAGGCCTAGCTGGTTGGAGCATCGTTCCTATATGCCAAGATTGTGGGTTCGATCCCAGGTCAGGACACATACAAGAAGCAACCAACAACGGATTGATGTTTCTCTTTCTCCCTACCTCTCTCTCTCTCTCAAATCAAATAAGTTAAAAACAAGAAGGAGGAGAAGGAGGCGGAAGAAAAGGAGAAGAAGATGAAGGCACTTCCAGGATGTATGATGTCCTGGAGAGACAGAACCTAAGAACAAAGAGTTCTCCTTGCTTTTGAAGTACCCAGACATAGACCCCCTGTCTGGAACACTTGGGAGTCGCACATCTTGGTGACTTCAGCAAAAATGCCTTTCATTTCCTCTGGCTCCATTTGCAGCTGAGGGCAAGCAGCATTATTTGCCCAGCCTGTTCCATTTGCGTCCCCCTCACAGTTTTGCTTAAAAATAGCCATTGCTTTCGGCTGAAGACCTGCCCTGCACTTGGAGTTAACGCCCTTGCCACGGCCTTTCAAGATGAGGCCCTGCCAACTTCTGGGATCCTACCTCGGATCGCCCCCCATTTATTCCGTGGAGGTCCTCTCCAATTTTCTCAAACCTGTCAAAAACTGTTTTGGCCTCTAAACCGTGGCATGGGTGGGGACATGCCTCGCCAGCATCTTTCCTTCCCTGTTAGGTACCCCTGGGGCAGTGTCCAACACTGCCTCATGGTGGATTTCTCTACGGCTTGTGTCCACCACGCCGGAGGTGAGGCGGGTAGCCAGGACCACCCCGCGGGGGGGTGGCCTGGGAGACCAGGAGCATCGCGCGTTTCCCGCGGCGCTGCTGGAGCCCTCCTCATCGTTATGACGTGCTACGTGTGCACAGAGGGTGACCCCGGAGGCTCGCAGAACTCAGGGCCCCCACTCGGTAAACGGACTTAACCGTCCACACGGCCCTGGGAGCATTCGGAGGGAGTCCGCTCGCGCAGCGGAGCCCGGCGCGCACCTGCGGCTCAGCCCGCGCTCGCGCTGCGCCGCGGGACGCGGCGTCCGGCCGGACCTCGTGGGGGACGCCCGCGGCGCGTTCAGGCCCGCGGACCCTCGGGCGGGGCAGCGGGGGCCGCAGGGTGCGAGTTCGTTGGGGGAAAGGCGGGGTACGGGCCCGAGGCAGGGGCACCGGGACCCTGCGCGGGCCGGGGCCCCAGGCCCGTCGGCGGCAGGTAAGGGGAACTGGAGGCACACTTGCTGGGACTGGCTCCGGGCGCCGCGGGGCGGCTTTGGGCGAGGAGCGGGCGCGGCTCCGCAGCTCTAACGTGAGGCCCTGGTGGTGACACAGGCTCTGGAGAGAAAGCGGGTACAGAGAGTGGGCAGCCCCAGTCTCTCCGGGTCGGCCAGGACCGCCCTGAACAGGCTGAGGGTCGGGGTAGAAAGCCCTTCACCTCAGCCCCACCCAGAGCCGGGGACTACCGCATCGCCCCTGTAGGGAACTGACTGCCGCCATTCCCCTCCCCCACTCTGGCGGGTAAAGTGAGAGAACGGTTTGAAGGAAGACGCATGCGCAGGAAACCGGCTCATAAACCGCTGAAGTTCGGTGTTCAATAATCGCGACAAAGCGCAGGCGCAAAAAAGCCCGAAGGGTTTAAGCAGGTGGGAGGGGTTGAGGTACAAACGCTTGGGCATAATAACTTGCTGGTTGGAGGTGGGCGGGTCTTGAAAGTACGCCTGCGTCTGAGCGCTGTGTGACGCAAGGGGGCGGGGCGGTAACGGGCTGCGCTTGCGCAGAGCTTGTTCGAGGGGCCTTATTTAGGTTGCGCAGGCGCCCGCTGGCCATTTCACTCAGCCACGCCGAAGTCGGGTGATCAGGTGAGTGAGTGCTGCTCGATGGGTGCCGGCCGGGGGCCCCTGAGGATGCCGTTTGTGCGAGGATTGCTTGCCCCCAGATCGCTGTAGAGCCTGGGGGCGCCTTCGCAAGGTACGAGCTGCCGCCGGGAGCCAGGAATGGCTCGCCGAGCGGCGGCAGGGCCGCTGGGCCTGCAGGCCGCGCCGTCTCTATTGTGTGAGATGTCTGAGGAGGCGGAGCGGAAGCGCGGCCGCCATTTCCCTGCCTCCACGCTGGCGCCCGGCCGGGCCCCCTGCGGCTGGAGTCCCGCGTAACTAGTGCCCAGGGCGGCCTGGGCGGCCTGCCCGCCGGCTGAAGGGGATGTTTGGTGTTGGCCTCCCTGGGTTGGGACTTGCGCACGGGCTTGTTCTTCCTGAGGCGCCGCGGCTCCGGCGGGCCCCCGCGGCGGCGGGAGTTGAGCTCGAGTAATTCCCAGGTCTCACTCTTGGCCCTCTTTGCAGTCCGTTTGGACGCCAAGACCCGCTGTGAGACGATGATGTTGGGCACGGAAGGCGGAGAGGGCTTCGTGGTGAAGGTCCGGGGCTTGCCCTGGTCCTGCTCGGCGGACGAAGTGCAGCGCTTTTTCTCTGGTGAGTGTGAAGCGGGGGCGGGGGTTCGCAGCCGGGGCCGCCGGGCCGCCGGGCCGCCGCGCGGGGAGGCGGCGGGGCGGGGCGGGCCAGGCCGGGGCGCCCCCTGGCGGGGCGCGGGCGCAGCCGTTCCCGCCGAGCCGCGGGCGCCGGGCGGCCGCAGTTACGCAATGGAAGCGGCGGAAGCCCCGCCCTCCCGCCTTCCGGCTCGGGGCGGCCGCGGCCTGCGCGCGTTTTCCCTCGCCTGCCTGCCGCCGCGGGCGTTGGGGCGGGTGTCCTGGGAAGGATCCAGGGGCTTTTCCCTTCGGCCTTGAGGAGGTTGCCCAGTGGTTGGGCAGGTAATAGTGATGTTCTGGGGCACCTTAAAATACAACAACGGTGCTGTTTTTGCATGTCCTTGAAAAAGGAGGGGGCGTTTTAGTTCGTAGAGTTAAACTGTGTTTCTTAATTTCAGACAATTTTCCTAATCAAGATTGGGTAATTGAGTTATTGTTCATCTGGTTGTTGGTATGGCTCACTTGACAGTGGAGGATACTGAAGCCCAGGCAACTGTACTTGCCTACTGGCTTTTCCCCAAGTATGTAGATTTCCTGAATGATGTCTGCCACGATGCCCTTGTTCCGTTAGTGTAAGACTAGACTGATAAAAGATTGATTTGGAAGGACATTTGTAGTATTGACTTACTATCTGAATTTAGTGTTGGTAACGGAAAACGACCTGTAAAACAAGAACCAAGTACACTGGAAGCCACCTTGCAGTGGGCAAGACTGGGTTTGGCTTCAGCTGTGCAACTTGGAGCATTTTAGCTTTGTAACATAGATCCCCTTTCAGGTGAGTATTGGCTCTGAAATTTGGGTTGTAATGTTGCTGCTAGTAAGGTAAAATGATCAAAGATCTCAGACCAAAAGTTGATAGTAAGTGTATTCAGAAAAATGCATTTAAATAACAAAATCCACACTTAACTGAGATGTTACAAATGAGATTAATGGAGACAGATGGGTAGTGAGAACTTAAGAGATTTTTGTTAAACTGCTTTGAATGTTGGATTTTATTGATCGATTGCGGTTGTATCATTTAGGGAATAAAGTTTAATCTGGAGGGGATAATTGCTTAATTATTACAAAGAGACTAGGTATCAGTAATATCTTGGTCAAATTAGTCTTCATGTGGGATCTATTTTGCAGTAGGGGCATGAACAGGCATTTCATCTGTATTACCCAGAGGTGGTTTTAAGTTTTAAATTCTGTATTAACGGTTGTTTTCTTTCCAGACTGCAAAATTCAGAATGGGGCTCAAGGTATTCGTTTCATCTACACCAGAGAAGGCAGACCGAGTGGCGAGGCTTTTGTTGAACTTGAATCAGAAGAGGACGTCAAATTGGCCCTGAAAAAAGACAGAGAAACTATGGGACACAGATATGTTGAAGGTTTGATTTATGTTGCCCTAGTAACAGTAAAAACATGAAACAGAGAGATTTATTTTACCCCTTCTGAATTTTAGGTATTTGACCGCATGGAAATGGTCACCTAAGGGAGTTTGTGGCAGCTCTTCCTAGATTATCTAAAGACCCAGGAAGTCTGAACTTTGTTCTCTAACTTTCCAAAATTGACTAATTCTAAGCACCTCTTTCAGTATTCAAGTCAAACAACGTTGAAATGGATTGGGTGTTGAAGCATACTGGTCCAAATAGTCCTGACACGGCCAATGATGGCTTTGTGCGGCTTAGAGGACTCCCCTTTGGATGTAGCAAGGAAGAAATTGTTCAGTTCTTCTCAGGTATGTAGTCGTGTTTGTTGCTGAGCAGTGAATTTTGGCTAGCTCTGGCAACATGATTTAATAGACCTTAAAGTTGAGTAGCTTAGGTACTTAAACAGGTTGCAAGTATATGCAGATGAATTGATGTTTTCTTCTTCCTGGAGACCTTCAAATAATTTATGCCCATCTTAATGGTGGAAATTAAGTACTTTCAAAATGCTAACTTTGCCTATATTTAGTGTTGTAGTTCAGAGTAGATCTTTGAGGATTGTCCTCAACAGGTTAACTACTTTCCTCACTATGCTGTTCAGCAAAGTACTTCAAGTTAAAGGTAAGATCCCTTCACATTAGATCAGTATGAGTTAGGTGATGCAGTTCATGGCAGGTGTCTGTTTTTAAGTAAGGCACATTGAGTCCTGGGACCAGAAATGTCTCTAATGGTCTGATTCTCATGCAGAAAAACTGAAGGCAGCATCTGGTTTAGCCAGAGAATTCTAAACTTAACTGAAAGTCAAAGACCAGGTTGAATGTTGTATAGTCTTAGTATCTGAAATATAGAAAGTATTTTAAAGTTGTTCTGGGCCTAAAGTATTTGAATGTTTTTATGCTGAAGAGCTGATAAAATTGTATGTTTAGTAGAATGTTCAATCATATATCTTAAGTACTATTAGTTGATATATTCATAATGTGATAAACTGGAATTAAGAACAAGGAATCCTTTCATGGTTTAGGGCAGTATGTATTAAAATTTTAACTGTTAGATAATGTATCGAGTCCTAATATTTTGCCAGAATTTTTGAAATGAAGTTTGTTTTGATTGTTTTGTCTAAATTGGTGAGAATTTAATGCTGTCAACGTTAAATATGAACATAATTTCATATCTTCTAGGAAAGTGCTTTAAGCCCTTTTTGTAAGCTTGGGAATGTATCCACGGAAAGGATTTTTCATAGACGGAATTTCCAGAAGTGAATCATGCTACTGTTAGAGCATAAGCTGCATGCCTGTGCTGTCTAGAGCAGTTGTCTTTGCAAGTTTAGATCATGTTTGTCGATGATATATACTTAAGCAATGTTTCAATTTGTGTGTAAAATGTTTAAATGTGTAAATTTTAAAATTCTGAAGTTCCACTAACTTAAAACATTGAACTATAAAAGTAAGGTAAAAGGTGTTTCTTGAATTTAGTTAAAACTGTTGTATTTAATGCTTAAAACTTTATTAAATTCTTGTATAATTTTCAACATTAAGTTAAATAGATAAAAGTGTTTTAATTGTTGAATTCTTGATGCATCCTGTGTTCAGCAAGTTTTTTTTCTTAAACACTGTGCCATGGGGTGTGTTAAGAATTGTTATACTTAGTAATAATGGAACTTCATATTACTGCAATGCATATTTTAAAAAGTACTTGTTGAAAGCATACCGTTCACCTAAAGTTAAAATTCTGGTTTATTTAAAGCTATAAGAAGAATCATTTCTGGGCTTGTGATGTTAATATTGCCCCCCTACTGGGGTTATTTGTCCTTGGGTTGAAGGGTTGGAAATCGTGCCAAATGGGATAACATTGCCGGTGGACTTCCAGGGGAGGAGTACGGGGGAGGCCTTCGTGCAGTTTGCTTCACAGGAAATAGCTGAAAAGGCTCTAAAGAAACACAAGGAAAGAATAGGGCACAGGTGGGGATGGATGGTTGGTTGGATTTGTCACTTTTCTTATGGTAAACAATTAAATCCATATTCTCTCTGCTTAGAAGAAATTAATCTATTTCCTGGTTCCAATTAATTGATGTTTGGCTACAATTGTAAAATTTTATGTATGTCAAAGTCCAGTAATGCATTCAGATTAAATTTTAGGTTTTGAAATTGTCCTCAGTTAATTTGTTCCACTTCACAATTTTGTATAATTTCTACTTAACCCCAGTCAATTGAGTTGAGAGACTATGGCTTTAAAAAAAGTGTAATGCAAATGTGGCTTTAGCTGTAATAACACCCACATAGTAAATTAATATTACCATAAGAAAACGTGATACTTTCTGATCTTGTTTTTAAAGTTGAAATGCAACAATCTTTCTTGCTGTATAAATATTCTGCATATGTATTAATAAGCATAGCTTTCAAGAAATTGTCACAAAAGGTTTTATTCTCTTTGCTTGTGACTATTTTTCATTGAAGCATGCGCTTACCTATGCTGATTCCTACTAAAAGCATAGGCTGGGGTATTTATTGGCGAAAGGAAATGTGTAGTGTGGGCTAGACTGTTGGCGGAGGCTGACTTTTTAGCCTACTTGCTATACATGCTGCCAAAGGATTTAAGACATGAAATGTTGAAAGTTGAGTGGAATTCTTTCCCTCCTAAAAACATTTACAGTACTCCTCTCTTACCCCTAAGGGTGGGCACTCTGCCATAGAGGAGTGAGTTTTCTATAAACTTTACATAAAATATTCTTACAATTTGAGTGAATTTCTGGTCATTGCCTATGCAAATAAATCTGGCTTTAAATATTAGTCAGTTTCATGGCTATGACTACATTGTTTTCTTGTGTAACTAAATACCCTTATGAGTGAACTAATGTTTTCTCTCCCCTCCCCATTCCCTTTCCTCGTGAACAATGCTTTAGGTATATTGAAATCTTTAAGAGCAGTCGAGCTGAAGTTAGAACTCACTATGATCCTCCACGAAAGCTTATGGCCATGCAGCGGCCAGGTCCCTATGACAGACCTGGGGCTGGCAGAGGGTATAACAGCATTGGCAGAGGAGCTGGCTTTGAAAGGATGAGGCGTGGTGCTTATGGTGGAGGTACGTGAGAATATGCAGGTGTCACGAGGGTGGTTCTTTGTGATTTTGATTTGATTTGATTGTGCTTTTTGTCTTTCAGGTTATGGAGGCTATGATGATTACAATGGCTATAATGATGGCTATGGTTTTGGGTCAGATAGATTTGGAAGAGGTAAGGTAAGAATTGAATTTCCAACTGAAGGATACTTACACTCTTCCATCTAGACCTCAATTATTGTTTTTCAGGAATGTCTGACCACAGATACGGGGATGGTGGCTCTACTTTCCAGAGCACAACTGGACACTGTGTACACATGCGGGGATTACCTTACAGAGCTACTGAAAATGACATTTACAACGTAAGTTAAATTCACAAGTCAGCCATTGGCATAGCAGTAAAAACGGTCCTTGTACTGCTCAAGTGAAGCAGCATGTTAATGAATTTCTTGTGACGCTAGAGGGTTGACTTGGTTTCTCTGAAATACCCTGTGTTTAGTTTTTTTCACCGCTCAACCCTGTGAGAGTGCATATTGAAATTGGTCCTGATGGCAGAGTGACTGGCGAAGCAGATGTCGAGTTTGCAACTCATGAAGATGCTGTGGCAGCTATGTCAAAAGATAAGGCAAATATGCGTAAGTGTGACTTAAATGTGTTGGGGACTCTAATGGATTTGGAGGAAAGACGTTTGTTTGTTGTTTGACTTGTTGATGCATCCAGTGGTTGATTCTCATGTGCCCTGACTGGGGATTGAACCTGCAGCCTTGGTGTATCAGGACAATGTTCTAACTGAGCTACCCAGCCTGGGCTTTTGGGGACTCTTTACCGGTGGTCAAGAGATTAATATTTATGATAAAGGAATAGTAAGGATGTGTGAGAAATAGGTTTGCTGATAATAGGTTAATTCTTGGGGAGGTGTTTAAAAGTTTTTAATGGATTTTTAAAATTACTTGAAAGGATTTGTGATCCAAACTTTGATTGGAAGTGTATATCCTTAAAAAATTTAAAGCAACTTAAGTGGAATGTTTAAAACAAAAGGTTACTTTTGGAAAGCTGCATAGTTAACCATCTGAGTGATGAAGCAGCTAGAATCATTTATTAACCAAAGAAGTATTTGATGTTCAGATCTTGTTTAAGAATTTAGTGATGATCTTCTCTTTCACCAACAAACATTTTCAAACTTTTTTTTTCTCATTTCAGAACACAGATATGTAGAACTCTTCTTGAATTCTACAGCAGGAGCAAGCGGTGGTGCTTACGGTAGCCAAATGCTAGGAGGCATGGGTTTGTGTAAATATCACTTTAGTGTCTTTTTTTAAAGCTAACCTTGTATACCTTTTCTCTCATTTCAGAACACAGATATGTAGAACTCTTCTTGAATTCTACAGCAGGAGCAAGCGGTGGTGCTTATGGTAGCCAAATGATGGGAGGCATGGGCTTGTGTAAATATCGTTAGTTTTTTTAAAAACCAAAACATTTGTATTTGTGTAAGTCATTTGTTATATAAGTTAATTTATATTAATGAGTTTTTAGCATAATTAAGCAAAGGAAGTAGTTTTGATTTGAATTTTGTGTCAGACTTAAATCCTTGAGTTACATGAAACTGCTTAGAATAGATAACTAATTAGTTTTTAAGTACTTTTGGGGGAGGGCATTACAGAAACTAGCTGGATTGTCTACAAAGTATAAATCTAAGTAACAGCAGAGAAAGCACAGGATCAGAATAACTTAAATTTCTGGACATAATTAGTTGGGCATAAATTAGGTGTGTAGTGATACCTGTGTATTAATGTAGCCTTAATATATCAAATTATGGGGGAACAACCCCAGTAAATCCAGTTAAGGAGTTTCATAAAGTTTTCTCAGAATGCCTCTATGGAATATGGATTTAGTCTTGTTGATATGTGTACTGTTGGCCAGTTGGTTTATAAATGTTTTAGTTCAGATGATGGGTAGAATGGTAGTCTGTGCGTAGAAAATAGGCAAAGGCTTATAGTGTAAAATTAAGACTGAAAATTGTAGATTTAGAATTACAAGCCGGGTACCACTAGGTACCACACTACAGAACAGATAAGATTCTAATGTTCTCTTAACTTAACAGCAAACCAGTCCAGTTATGGTGGCCCAGCCAGCCAGCAGCTGAGCGGTGGTTATGGAGGCGGCTACGGCGGCCAGAGCAGCATGAGCGGATATGGTAAGTGTGTATTTAATATACTTAAAATAAGTCTTAGGTAGAGTTCTTTAGTTGGGAGAATATGTAGGCTCCTTTTTTTGGTGAAATTGGGTTATTAAGTGTATGCTTTTGATCGTATTATAAAATCTGTTTTTAAGTTTTAATTTTCAGAACCAATCATTGGGAGGGGGAAGTGTTCTATAAATTAAATATACAACTTGGAATAATGTCAATCTAGAAAACATCTGCCTCCACTTATTAAAACACTACGTAACTACATTGTTGTTGATTCTTTTCTACCTTTTAGTTAGCATTAAATCCGTTTTGGATGGAGGGAGAATTTAAAAGAGTAAAGTGGTGGTTGGGTTTAGGACCGTATTTACTAGTCAGTTAATCTAGGATTGGTTTTATTTTTTTCAATTGGTCTAAAGAATGGTGATTTTGGTATTATAGTCTTACCCTACAAAATCCTTTTGCAGACCAAGTTTTACAGGAAAACTCCAGTGATTTTCAATCAAACATTGCATAGGTAAATATTTTCTCAAAAAATATAATTTAAATTCCCAATAGCAAATACTGATATGTTGTGCTAATACTATTTTTATAGCAGTCAATGGCTCTGACTTAACTCCATGGAGGCTGCCATTTTGGGCACAGTGAGTTGCTTTTAGTCCCACTTTGTCGTCTCACTTCCTGCCCACCATGAATAGGAAAAGCAAGAGACTGCCCCGTGCTCCCTATTCATACACACGCCATTTGATGGACACATTGTGAATGGTTATGGTAAATTTTTTTAAAGTGCCTTGTTTAGCTTTAAAAACATGAAGTAATTTTGCAATTTTTGAAAAACACTAGTTTTCCTTTAAACTTAATTTTCCATGTTGATCCTGAAGCATCTGTTCTAAATGGTAGCACAAGAGTCTGGCAAGTTGGTACTGCAGAGAGAAGGGATTAATTGAGACTTGTTTGGAGTCGGGAGTCCCCTTTCCCAAACATGCTTCTCGCCACTTGGACAGCAGCCATTTGTACTCGTATACTTTTTCAACTTTTTCCTGGAATGCTATATTTTACTTTACTGATCATGTGATACTTCTCCTGACTTGTCAAAATGATCTCTTTGCAGGCAGCCAAGGAGCAGTGAACAGCAGCTACTACAGTAACGGAAGCCGTGCATCTGTGGGAGTGAACGGAATGGGAGGGATATCTAGCATGTCCAGTATGAGTGGTGGATGGGGAATGTAATTGATCCTTGTCACTGACTCTTGGTCAAAATTACTTTAATGAAAAAAAAAAAGTTTAACAGTTTTGCAATACCAGCTTGTGATTTATGTTTTAAGTGGAAATCAGGATTGTTTTAAACTTAAGGTTCAGTATTTTTGAACACAAATACCATCTAGGATGTAACAACTAAGTTGAGTAAACTATAATAACTGTTAAACAATTTTTAGCTTTTCTCGAGTTAGTTCTATTGTAGGATGTACTTAAGCAGTAAGTATATTTAGGTTAAAGCAGTTGAATTATGTTAAATGTTGCTCTTATACCACATTACCCTGAACACTGTTTGGAAGCATGTTGGAAGACATGCTTTTTTTTTTTGTAAAACTCAATATAGGAGCTGTCTCTGCAATTAAAAGTGAAACATTTGGCATGTTTGTTAATTCTAGTTTTCATTTAATAACTTCTAAGGCACGTAAGGTTAAGCTTTTTTTTTTTTTTTTTTTTAAGTTAATGGGGAAAATTTGAGACGCAATACCAATACTTAGGATTTTGGTCTTGGTGTTTGTATGAAATTCCGAGGCCTTGATTTAAGTCTTTCATTGCATTGTGAGTTCTTTTAGGTGTATTGCGCTAAGTGAAACTTGTCAAATAAATCTTCCTTTTAAAAACTGCACTTTGTCTTGTCTGTGCTTCAGTGTCATGTGGACTGTTTCTTGGTGCTCTATTCCTGCCTGGGGCGTAGGTGACAGTGGCCCAAGTCTCTGGCTGTGGCAGAGAGGCTGTTGTGTAGATGTCTTCAGACTTCTCTCCAATACAACTGAAGGTAATTGTAGCTTTGGGGTCCTGGCTGGAAGGGCTGTACATTGGGCCTGGCTGCACCAACCCTGATATGTACTGCCCGTTACTTGCACAAAGCAGAGGTGGACGTGTCCTTACTGCATGCTGCATGTCCAGTGGAGGCCTTCCAGCATGGCTGAGAAGGGGGTGCTGCAGGCTGAGGGTGGCTGGAGCTGCCCTTCCCAGTTGGGTGTGGCATCATCTTTCAATTTTTTTCACTGGTTTTAGAGAGAAACACCAATTTCTTCCACTTGTGTACTCATTGGTTGATTTCTTGCATGTTCCCTGATAGGTCATCAAACCCACAACCTTGGGACGCTCCAACCAACTGAGCTATTCAGCCAGGGCTTGAATGACATCTTTTGAGTTCTAATATGAAGTATCTTTTAGGAGCTAGATGTTTTCATCTTTTTTTTTTTAAGATTTTATTTTATTTTTAGGGAGGGAGAAAGGGAGAGAAATAACGATGTGTGGTTGCCTCTTAGCGCCCCCAGCTGGAGACCTGGCCTCAACCCAGGTATGTGCCCTGACTAGGAATTGAACCAGTGACCCTTTGGTTCACAGACTGGCACTCAGTCCACTGGGCCACACCAGCCTGGGCAGATGTTTTTATATTTTTGCTTCATTCCTAAAAATTCAAGACCACTTAATAAAATTTCTTAATAAAATTTATGAAGTTCTGAGGTGGAATACCACACACATATTTCTAAGTAAAAATGACTGGTTTAAGTCATTAAATGAAATCTAGACTAGATTTCGTATTTGATACTTGCTAGAAAATAATCTAGCATTAAGGAAGCGGAAAGTAATCCCAGAAGAGCCTTCCGTAGGTACTTACACTGCAGTGTGGACCTGCCACTCATTTACACTCCCTCCAGACGAGCGGTTTTCGACCTTTTCATCTCACAGCACACAAACTAATTACTGAGATTCTGCGGCACACCAAAAACAAAATTACATGACAAGAAACACAATTTTGATTTATAAGAATAGTAATTATCTACCATTTTTTGCTCCAGAGTGACTTAAAATCAGGTTGCCTGTGCTTGTATAAGGATTTCTAGTACCAAGAATTAACCAGTCGTGCAAACCTATAATACCAATAAGGTATGCAACTCTTAATGTGACGTGGTTCAAGAGACAAGGTATTCATATTAGACAGCTGTCGTCATTTTTTAATTTGACAACGTAAGGAAAAAGGTCAGTGCCCTTGATGAATTAAGTGTTGCATGTTACAAAATTTGTCACACCAGTTGGAAATCGCTGGTCAAGACTCATTAGTTGGATTGAGTAGAATTTAAGAGGCACATACAGGCTTGTACTGTTTGAGGCCTGGTGTGTGCCCACCTTTGCTGTGACAGTGCTGAAGGGTTTCTTCTTTGTCCTGGGTGAGATTAGCTTGGGTCTACTCCCGAGTTTGTGCATGGGGATACTGCAGGACAGTGTGCCTGCAGGCCCTGTGGCCCTCCTGCCCTGCTGCATGCCCTCTGCTGGCTGCTGAGCTGCTCCACGTTGTCAGGACAGGGCTGTGGGTGCACGGATGTTGTACTTGGAATTGGTTGCTTGTCCAGCAGTTTCAGAGATTAATGGTGTTGAGCTACAGTCTAACCCTAATGTGGCGCCTGAGATCTTGGCTGAGTTTTTAAGCATCTGTGGATTGGAGACACCTGGTGTTGAGAAGTTTGAAGGAAGGCTCCTTCCCCGAGTTCTTCGTTAATTTATTTTACTTACATAAGGAACATTTTTGTTGAAAAGCAAGGGTGGGGGGGGTGGGGCAAGGGACCAGAACTAGAATCATGGAGTAAAGCTAATAAGCAAGCTAACCCAGAACATTCTGGTTCTTAGGAGATTTGTGTTCCATGGACTAGCACCCTGGGAGCTTGTTAGGGATGACCAGAGCCTCCAGGCACTGTCTGCATTCTAACACCAGCCCCCACCTCAGCCCCAGGTAACAAACCTGCAGCACTGTGCCCACACTGGGGGAGGGCTGTGTGATGTCTGAGGGAAAAGCGCTCTCTTCCATGCAGCTAAATACTGGACACTGGCAGAAGGAATCTTTGTAAATAATGCTTGTTGAGCTTTTGTTGCTTGGGAGTGAGTGGGGTGGGGGATGCGGTTAGGGGAGAAAATAGGTGTGATAAAGGGAAGAAAGCCGAGTGTGGCACACCGGTGGGCAAGCCATACACTCAGCTGAGCCTTGGGAACAGTGCTGACATGCTTCCTTTTGTATGTGCAGATGAGAGCTGGGGCTCAGAAGTGCAGTGACTTGCCTAAGGGTCCCCAAGCAAGCTGGAGTCTAAATTGGGTGCACTGAAGATCAGGTACATGTAGCTAATGCCAGACCAACGCTCAAGAGGGTTAGTCCCTGATAGGCTTTAAAAACCTGCAGCTTGGAGAAAACATGGCCTTGGAGCTTGGCCGCAGACCTGGGACCTAACGTCACATAACAAAGACGTATTTAAGGGAGCAGCTGATGTGGAACCTGAGCCAGGCTTTGGGTGAGCCTTTTGCAGGGAGAACCCTCCTGGGAAAGGAGAGCCAGGGCCTGCAGCAGGGGCCAGCCAGCGGAGAGCAGTCTGGAGGGCCTGGTGGGAGGCAGCAGACAGGCAGTAAGTAGGTGAGTCCACTGAGGGTTGAGGCCAGGAATGGACGGAGTGGTTCTGACAGTCATTGTTCTTAGAACGTCTCAGCCGGTTCTCACAGCTCACACCCTGACCTATCTGCCCCTGGAATTCAAAGCCCCTGGGTGTCTCCTGTTATTACCTGTATCACCAGCTCCTCAGTATGTAAGGGGAACAACTTCTGAGTTTGCTGAGAAGCTTAATTAAGGTCACTTCCTGTGCCCATTAATGGACTTAGCTCACTGGGCAGAGCACAGCCTGTACCCCAGAACCCAGCAGGTTTCTGGGCTGTCACCCCAAACATAGCCACCACAAGGCCTTTTGTCCTGGAATGGGGGTTGCTCTGAGGCTCCCTCTAGAGGCCTACTCAGGTGGACAGAAACTCGTCATCTGCACGTGGGTGAAAAGTCAGTGATTTTATTGCAGGGCCAACATGGACACTCACAAGGGTGTGAAATGGCCCATCTCTTGACTCAAGCAGGGAAGGCACACGGCAGTGGGAGGGGAGCTGAGTGTTCACTACACTAGTGCGACTGCTGCAGAGGAGGTTACGTTTTGGAAAAGTGAAAAGACAGTAGCAAAACCACGAAGTTAACCTGACCCTAAACCAGTGATGCAGCCGAGTGTGAAGGACGTCTGGACCCAGAGTTCATCCCATCCAGCTCCGCAGGGGACAGCACCCCGTGTCCCGGAGCTTGTGGCTACGAGGACACGGTCCTAGGCCTCAGGAGCCAGTGGAAGAGGAGCAGCGCTGCAGGAGCAGGGTGTGGCAGCCGTCGCACACGCGCACCGGCTTGGGGTAGGAGGGCAGGGCCAGCTCGTTGCTGGAGCAGGTGTTGCAGAAGATGTGGCCGCAGTTCCGGCAGTGGTGCTGGGGGACAGACGGGAGCCATGGGACGTGCTGCACTCCCTGGCTGCCCTCCCACTGAGACTCCCAGCCTCTCAGAGTTCACTTACTGTTTCCAGAGAAGTGGGCCAATTTGGACCTTTAGTTTTACATGTAGGGTCCTATAAGACCCACTGGCAAGTGTTGGCCCAGGGGTGTGCACTATGCACAAGGTTCTCTTTAAGGCTCTGTTTCACCAGGTGACTGCTGTGACCCTGCTCTTCCTTTGTAAGCGGAGCCGCTGCAGGCCAGGACCTGGGCAGCCTCTGCCCCTCCTGGCTCTCCATCACATGCCAACTGGCCCAGCCCATCGGGCCAGGAGATGGGCCTCGACCTGGGGTGGGGAGGGCCTGGCCTGTGGAACTCCACTCTAGCAGCAGCCTCAGGACAGCTGCTGCTCATTCTGACTAGAATTGGGGGGTTTTGCTGCTTTTCCAGACAGGGTTTTAAGGGAGCAGATGAGAACGTGCACCCACATGGCAGCAGGGAAAGTGGAAGTGCCGGTGTGGTGGGCGTTCCCCCTCAGTAGACTCCCAGTTGTGCGTGGGGTCTGTACACCGTGCCTGTCCTGCCCAGCTGGTTGGTTGGTGGTACTGTCAATGGTGGACCAATTTAAAACCTGAAGGCAGGCCCCAGGCAAAGGAGCAGGTTAACTGGGGGCAGCCTCCTGGGAGCAAGTGCCCTGTCCTGGTGGCCGGTGAGGTTGTGATGCTACCAGGATACCTGCCCCGAGACCTGCTGCCATCTTTTCCCCATAGATCCTGTTTTTAAGCTAACTTAGCCAGACTTTGGTCCTGTTGGTTACAAAATTCTCAATGACACACGAATAGTTCTGTATTCAAGCAGCTCAGCTCCCAAAGGAACCTACCAGTGTTGAAAGGACTGCTGGGGACACGGCCTACGACTGTCTGGCAGGGCGCCCCTAACACGGGGTGGTCTGAATGGGCCGGCACACCAGCCAGCGAGCCCACAGTGCTGTGGGCCTAGTCCCAAGGGCTTTTCCCAGAGCTAGAGGGGAGTCCCCGCAGGGCACAGCCCAGCCCCTGGGCACGTGCTGGAGGCCAGCCCACATACCTTTCTCCGGGCAATGGAGAACTCCTTCTCACACTGCTTGCAGCGCGTAGCTTCGTCATCTTTCAGCCAAGCGTGGCCCTGGGGGGAAAGAGCATGGATGGCTGGCTCCTGATGGACCTGTAGCTGTGTTCTGGCTGCCCAGTGTCCGGTGTCCTTTCCAGGGGCAGGCTCACAGCTGGAGTTCTGCAGACCTGGTCTGCCCTTTGGCTCCACCTTACCAGCCTTTGCACACTGCCCCCTGGGACTCAAGCTCGAGTCTCCAGCCTCCCATTAGCCTCCTTTCAGTTGACGTTCCCTGACGCAGGGTCTGGTGCACGCAAGCCCAGCCCTGGCTGAAGCCTTCTGAACCCGCAGAAGGGAGAGGACCAACCCCGTCAGCCAAACAAAGGCCACAGTGATGGGAAGCGGTGCTCCCCACCTCGATCCTCGGAACACCACAGAGGAGAGAGCCGTCTCCATTCTGCAGAGGAGGCACCTGAGGCTTTGAAAGAGGCTCTTGGGTCCTAAGTCATTTTTACCCTCTTTCTGGTGCTTAGCTGTGCAGGGGACACTGCTGCAGCAGTTATGTGCAAGGAGCTCTCACTGCACGAGGGAGGATAAAATAAAGGGACAGTGGCTCTAAGTCCAGGTGCCGTGACCCTTTGCTGCCTCTGACCTGCGTGCCCCAGTTGTTAGGCCTCTGCTGCAGTGGACAGCGGACGGTCCCTTGGGCAGGCTGATGGGCACTGCTGGCACTGCCACTGGTGGGCTGCCCCTTCTGCTCTGAACTGCCCTGGGAGGGGATGCAGTTGGGAGTGTCTGCCCCTCCTTTCTCGCTGGCCCTGTGCCAGCAGGCCAGCCTGATACCTGCACTGGGTCACCTGGTCCCCGTGCTCTTATTGAAGGGGTGTGTCATTCTGCCCTCCCCCAAAATGGTCCAGACACTTGTCCCGTTCAGGTTTTCAGTGGTCCCCAAACTTGGCCTGGGAGCCGCAGGCGGCCTCTGGCCCCTCAGCTGGAGGAAAAGGTCTCACTGACTCAAAAAATCAAACAACCAAAACCCCTGGCCCTGGCTGGGTAGCCCACTTGGTTGGAGCGCTGTCATGTGCACCCAAGGTTGCAGGCTTGACGGCCGGTCAGGGCACATGCTGAGGCTGTGGGTTCCATCCCCTGTCAGGACGTGGAAGTACAGGAGACAACTGATCGATGTTTCTCTCAGGTCGAGGTTTCTCCCTTTCTCTCCTCCCCCCCTCTAAAAATCAACAAACATATTCTCATGTGAGGATTAAAAAAACCTCTAGATCTCTCTGCTACCTTTCCCTTCCTTCATTAGGGCACCTGTGAGGTGTAGGCCAACTGTCACGCACAGCTGGTGACAGGAGCAGAAACAGTAGCACTGCCGCCTCAGCAGAGAAGTGTGGCTCCGAGCAGCGTTTGCTCTGTGAATGAGTGACAACCGCTGGCTGCTGGGGGAAACCCAGGGGCACGCGGATGTGGGTGTGAGCTGAGAGTCATGGGCGGTGCCCGAGCTAGTACCTTCAGTGCCTTGTTCACTTCTTTGATGTCTTCCATCTTCAGCTTGGACCTGAGAAAAGGAGAGACTGTTCACAGCAGTGAGCGAGGCCCCACAACGAGGACAGCAAACCCGCAGGGTCTGGCTGTGCGAGGGGGCCGACTCAGGAGTAGAACATGAGTTGTTGGAAAACGCTTCCCACCTTCCTCTTGTTTTTTTTTTCTTTCCACTTTCCCACAACCCTGGAGCCGCCTCACTACCAGCTCACACGTTGAGGGCTGAGGCTGAGGCTGAGCCAGATCTGACCCTGAGACAGACTGCTGAGCTGCAAGGGTTGAAAGGAGTTTGAAATAACTACAGTCATTTAAAAATGGAAAGGTATCCCACAGAAGCCCATGCTTCTGGCTTCTCTGGGCAAATGTTCCCACACGTGTCTGGTGTGTGGGGGGTGCTTCTCTCCCAGGCGGGGCTCCCTCCACCCCCACAGCAGGAGCCCACGTCTGCGGGGCTCTCCCTGGCCTCTTCCTTGCTGCCTGCAGCTTTATAGGGCGCTCATTTGTTCCTGCTCCACTCTTGTTAGTTTAAGAATAATTCCTGAGATGTCCGCATAAAAGACGGGACTGAAGACAGTCTAAAGTGAAACTGGAAAAAACAAAACACTGTACTTTGGGGAGAATTGTCTGAGCCCTTTCTTATAAACTGAGATTAGCGTAAACCAGCGATTCTTAACTTATGCAGTGCAAGGATTTTTAAGGGGCTGGGGGCAGGCCTCAGAGATGCCAGTATTGGCAGAGGCCTGAGAGGGAAGGGGACTGCTCGGGAGGCCGGTGCACAGTGGGGGCCGTGGAGGGGCCAAGTGGCTGCTGCCAGGTGATAGTGGAGGGGGACACACAGTGCAGCAAGACGGTGCTGCTGCAGGTGCTGGCTGAGGAGAAGGCCCTAGGGTGGCAGAAGGCCCTAAGGTGGCGCGTGTCTGCACCCTGCCTCAGGGTGTGTAGTCCCTTCTCATGTTGGTCCCATCTCTGGAGCTGTACGGTCATTGTATTCGGCACTGGGCCTGAGCCTGGGGTGTGCTGGTCACAAGAGGCCCCATCTCTTTGGTGACTGTGCTTGTGTGAGGACTCAGGTGGAAACAGTGAGTCAACCTGGGGTCTCTCTGGGAATGCTGGAGGAGGGACTTCCAGTCTTCTCCCAGACGGCCTGCTGAGCGCCAGTCTGCCCCAGTGGGTGCCAGGCCCACCCATGAGGTAAGCAACAGGATGGCACAAGTGGGAGGAAGAGACTGATTCCTGATGGCCTTTTTTGCTTAAGCCGGTTTGAGCTGGATTTCTGTCACTTGCAACCCAGTCCTGATTCATAAGGGGAAAAAGCTGTCCCCTGGGTTTGGAAATACCACACAAGTGGACAAGCCCCACAGTTTGCAGTGTAAGCCATCAGACTGTCCCACAGGACAGGACACAGGGAGAAGGGTGAAGGCATAGGGGAGACAGAGCCCTCGGGGTGTATACTCTTGCATCACCCAGCAGAGACACAGGGACTCTGGCGCATGTGCGGGTTCCCCCTGGGGAAGGCAGTGCAGCATGGCGGGATGGGATTCTCAACTCCTAGGGCTCCCTGGGGTCTGACTGCAGCTGCACTAGCAGCCCTCTCAGCACCGCTCAGCGTCCCTGGGGACATAGATGCCGAGTTAGTAAACGTGAGGGTTCTATGCCCCCAAAGCCTGACTTCTGGGGCCCTCCCTGACTGCCTCTCCCTCTTCTGACAACAGGACAAGGTTTGGGACTCAGTTCCTGTGGTGGGCAGGCCGGTGTGACTCTTCAAGGGGCGGGGGCCGGGGGGGGGAGGTTCTTACTGGCTGAGGTGCAGCCCCATTTCCTGGAGGGCCTGCTCTTGCTCCTCACAAACCTTCTGGAGCTCCGCCTTCTCGTCCTGCAGCTCTCGCAGCTCCTGGAACGAACAAAGCGGACACCTGGCACAGAATTCAAAACCCTCCGTACGAGGGTTAATAATCACGGCAACAAGCAGATCAGAATGTTTTTCGAGAGTAAAAGGCACTTTTGTTGTGTTAACCTCATTCAAACTGGGGTGATTTCATGCGTTACCTCTCACTTGGCTTACTTCTCCAGAAGTGGCAAATGGAAGGTGAGGAGCCAGCTCCGCAGCAGAGACAGTGACATGGGACAGGAAGCAGCTCCCGTCATTAGGCACATTCAAAACAGTCACCCTCACAGGGCAAATAAGGCTTCGCCTACCTAAGTTTCTATGAAAAGACTTTTAAAAATTTACAACTACCTCAAAAAACACACAGATGGTGGGATTGGCTGGGGTGGTGGAGGGAATGGTGTGGGGAAAATGCAGACAACTGTAAATGAACAACAATAAAGTAATTAAAAACAAACAAACCAAGAAAACCCCACACAGATGAACCTTGTACAAAATCACATGAAGCCTGCAGCAGCGAACGTTCATTTCAACACTCTCTCTGGAAAGGGCTACTTCAGTTTCCCGAGGACAAACAAGGCTGACACAGGCCAAGATGTGGAGGCTCAGCATGGCTGCAGCACAGCCAGGCCTCTGCAGGCCCTGAAACTCCATGCAGGAGCTGTGCATGTGGGGGGTGGGGCTTGTGAGGGGACAACCTTGATGACGTGTGTCCCTTGGGGCCAGTGCACCTGGATGACACCGGCTGAGGAGGGCCAAAGACTCAGAAAAGTGACGTGGGGCCAGGGCTGACCTACACCTGAGCGGTGGGCATGGCCCCCAGCCATCCCTGGGCCTTCGGCCCCAGAGCCTGGTCACACAGGCTTGCTGGCGATGTCAGACACATCGTTTTGTTTCTTTGTGTGTGTGCGCGGCGGGGGGAGGGTGGAATTTAAAACTTTAAAAGTATTTTGAAGTGTGGTAAAATGGGTATATTCCATGACACCGCAGAACTTTCTAGAAGTCCTATTCTGCCCTCTGTTGTCTTTCTTCCCTTCTCTGAGTGACTCTTGAAGAACCCCTCCCCTCCCTAGTGATCCCACCCCTGGCTTGATGGGCTTTGTCACAAGAGGGTCTAGGCCAGGGGTGTCAGACTCATTGTCACCAGGGGCCACATCAGCCTTGCGGTGGCCTTCCAAGGGCTGGATGTAACTTAGGACTGTGTACATGTAACTGCTCCTTAACTGTTAAATGAGAGCTCAGGGCTCCCGCCAGGTAGAAACAAGCTGCCGGGCTGGATAAAACAAGGTGGAGGGCCGGGTTCAGCCTGCGGGCCCTGTGTTTGCCACCTGTGGTCTAGACACTTTGAACAGAACTCAAAGGGCTTTTCTTGGCTCAAATGGTCCAGCAGTACCCATTACCACGAAGCCGCCCCAGTCCCAAGGATCCTCCTGCAGGGAAGGGGAGGGATGCGAAGGCCATCTGTGGCTTGGCAGTCCCGAGCCTGGCACCAGCCTTGTCAGGAGAAACCATGGAGGTGTGCCCAGCTCCCAGATGGCAGCCAGCTCTGCCCAGAACTTCCAGGTCCCTTCTGCCTTCTTGGGAGACCCATGGTGACTTTACAGTAGGGAAAGACTGTAGCCTGCCTGAGTTGCAGGGAGGGCCCATTCCTCAATCAGATGACAGTGCCCGCTGGCCCCGCTACTTCCCTAGTCTCTGGAGCTTCCGCACACCTTCAGGTGAGGCGAGACCTCCAGAGGAAAATGAAGACTCCAGGGACAGACTGGACTCAGGTCTAGCCTAGGGAAGATTTAGGGCGTTGGTTCAGTCAGCTTCCTGGGGCACGACCAAGGACCCATGGTACCTGGACCTGGGCAGGTGGCCGACCCACCTCTCGGGTGACGGTGTGGACTGGCATTTGCTGAAAATGTTTACTGGTTAGTTTTCTCTCTTCCAACCCATTCTCCAACAGCTGCTGGCGATGGTCTTAAGATGAAATGGACTGTGCCCCTCCAACAGCTGCTTAGTGTGCTCAGAATAAAACCCAAATTCATTTACACAGCTCTGAGCCTCACCCGCCACCCCGCCAACCCCAGGCCTCAGCTCAAGGGCTCCGCCTCTCTCTCCTCATCACGCCTCAGCCACACTACCTTCTTTGTGCTTCTTTTCTATGGCACACCCTCACATTTCTTGGTGTCTCTGTCAAATCTCTTCCTGGCTGTCCTCCTCTTGTCTTTCAAGTCTCTGGTTAACTGTCATTCTTTCCCCGGACTACCCTGCCCCACCGTGGGGACAGTTCCCTGTTATATTCTCTTCCCAGCACTCATCGCTCAGTCTCTGGTTCACTCACGGGCTTTCAATCTGCCCGGTCCTTTCCTCCCAGAGCAGAGGCCCTGAGGTGCAGGGACAGTGCCTCCCAGACCTGGGACCACTGGCATGCAGGTGGCCCGCTCTGCAGTGGCAAGGGCCACGTGGGTGCTGGCAGGCGCTTCAGCAGGAGTTTCTGGAGACGCTGAAAGCTCCTTTCCTCCCGAGGGCCGGCGTCTTACCTTTTTTAACCCTTCCATTTGTTGCAGCTCTGCGCGGAGGAGGGAGCAGGAGTCTTTCTCACACTGTAATTCTAGCTGAAGAGCTTGTCTCTGCTCTTTTTCTGACTTCAACTCTTTCTCTAGACTTGAGCTGTTTTCCCAAAATGAATGTGAGTTAGTCTCAGTGGGAGATTTTCATGGAAAATCCACAATCCAACCCAAGAAGCCACATTGGAAACGGAATAAGGCAGGAAGCTGAACTGCCTCATGAGCCGCTGCACCCTTCAGCCACGTGCAGAGACGGGCTCCATCCCCCCAGGGCCACCGGCACCTCCACCAGACACGTGGGGAACCTGCGCAAGAAAGCAGGGGGCACCCTCGACAGTCCGCAGACGGAGGGACAGGGAGGAGCGCCCAGCGGAACCCGCGACCGAGCCCTGGCTGGTGTGGCTCAGTCCATTGAGCGCCAGCTACAAACCAAAGGGTCGCCAGTTTGATTCCCAGTCTAGGGCACATGGCCTGGGTCGCAGGCCGCGTCCCCGGTAGGCGTGCGCCAGAGGCGACCACACACTGATGTTTCCCTCCCTCTCTCTCTTCCTCCCTTCCCCTCCCTCTAGAAATAAATAAATAAACTCTTTAAAAAAGGAAAAGAAAAAGAACCCGCAACCCAGATGGAGACCGGATTTTGCCTCTTCCACCCAGAGCCAGCTGCCGATGGAGGCTACTGGGAGCTGGGGGCGGGAGGGAAGCCGCCGAGGCTCGGAGCGTCTCACGGGCCTTCGCACTGGTCCCCAGCACACGCGCTCCCGCCCCAATCCCAGGCTTGCGGGGGGAACCCTGACGTGGGATACGTGGGATACCGTCCACCCGAGCAGGAGCGCCCGCTAGCCCGCCCTCCGCGGCCCGCCGGGCGCTCACCACTGGCTGAGCAGCTGGGAAAGCCGCTCCCGCAGCGCTCCGGTCCTGCGGCCCAGGTCCCGCTGCAGCTGCTGGCCTCGCCCCTCGGCGTCCCGCCGCGCCTGCTCCGCGCGCTGCCACCTGCAAGGAAGGGTCCGCGCTCTGCCGGGCTGCCGGGGCTTTCCGCGCCCGCCCGCGCCGGCGTGAGCTGCTCCCCGCACCCTCCGCTCGCACACAGAAGAACGGACGCGGGCGTCCGTCCGACAAGCACTCGCGGGACCGCGGGGCCGCCGGCGCGCAGACCGGGCTCTCCCGCGCTGCCCCGCAGCCACGTCCCCTCTTCCCACCCGGCCCTGGCGAAGCTGCTCTGAGCCGCGGCTGTCTTTCTGACGACGTCGTGGAACCGGCGCTGCACTTCACATCGCCCTCCGAGCCCGACTTCGTTCTCTCGGCCTGACACCGCTGAGAGCAGCCCGCGTGTCTGCACGGCCGCGGCTCCCTCCTTCCTAGGCTGACTCGTGTTTCGGCGCGACAGTGCCGGTGCGGCCACCCGCTCCCCGAAGACAGACGTCTGGGTCGCTTCTGGTTTTTGGCATTAGGAACAGAGCTTCTGTACATTTGTGTACAAGCTTGGGATGAACATACGTTTTTATTCCTCGTGGGCAAGTAGCCAGGAGTGGGCCTTTCGTGCCATACGGTAAGAGAGTGTTCCGTTTTATTCTAAGAAACTATTCCAAATTGGCTGTAGCACTTTGCATTCCCACGGGTCACGTACAGAGCTCCGGCCACTCCACAGCCTGGCCAAACGCTGGGTGTTGTCATTGGTCTTTGGCTGTTCTAACAGGTGTGTGGGGGCACCTCTGCGTGATTTAACGTGCACTTGCCTGAGTGCTCCTTTGCCATCTATAGGCGTTCTCTGCTGAAGTTCTGTTCGCCTTTGTCCTTTTAAAAATAGGATTGTTTGTTGAGTTTTGAAATATATACGGGATGCCAGTGCTCTGTCAGATACAGAGTGGGACAAAGTAGACTTGCAGTTGTGAGTGTGTGAAACCCAGAGTTTATTCTTGTATTGTATTTACTGTTACATTATTTTCCACAGGAGCAGCTGTGAACCTACTTTTGCCCCACCTTGTATGTGATTTACAAATTGTCTCTCAATCTATAACTTGTCTCTTTATTCTCTTAACAGCATCTTTCACAGAACACAATTTTTAAATTTTGATAAAGCACCATTTACCAGGTTTTTCTTTCATGGACCATGCTTTTATGTCACGTTGAAGATCTCTTTGTCCAACCCAAGGTCACAAGGACTTTCTATGTATTCTTCGAAAAGTTTTACAGTTTTAAGTCTCATGTTTCAGTTTATGGTCCATTTGAGTTAATTTTTACATAAAGGTGTGAAGTGTAGCTTGAGGCTATTTTTGCTTATGAATGTCTGACTGTTTCAACATCATTCACCGGAAAGACCATCTTGTCATTGTTGAACTGCCTTCGCACTTTTGTAAAAACTCAGTCGCACATTTGTGTGGGTCTCTTTTAGACTCTACTCTTACCCACTGCTGACCTGATGTTTAAATGTGACCGTGACAAGGGGCACCCCGGAAAGCCCTGACCCCGAGAGGACTCTGTGCTCCAATAGCCAAAAGGCTGACTGAGCGAATGCATGCCCCTTGCTAGGCAGGCAGGACGAGGGATGTGAAGGGCAGTCATCCCCACCCATCTATGCTTCTGAGAGAGCAAGTCCCCAGGCTCAGAGGGTGCCCAGCACTTTCCAGGGACTATCTGCCGGGGAAAGTGATTACCTTTCTTCCATCTGTTTCATGCTGGACATAACTTGATTGATATTTTCTTCAAAAGATGTGATGGCTTCATTCTTCTGCTGTAAACTGCTCTCTGTATCCTACAAAAGCAAGGCCAGGAGGTCAGACTCTGCCTCTCCCACACCCCTGGTCCAGCGGGGTTTGACTGTGCACTTGGTACTTTCTTAACACTTTCAAGGGCATTTCATTCATAGCTGCTCTTCTCCAGAGCCCTGGGAGGCACATTGCATCAAGGCTCCCAGGGTTACCAACAGAAAGAGAGGCCAAGAGGGAGGGATGAAACCTTTGTTTCCTCACAAACAGACCACACTTCTCTTTGCAAAGGACTTTAGAGTTGCATCTGACTAAGGTTCAGAAGCTGTTCTCATGTGTCAGGCATGGCCACGAGCTCATATGGTCCCTGGGGTCTCCTGGTAGGTGTTGTTCGCCCCACTTCTGAGCGAGAGAAGGG
Organism: Macrotus californicus; assembly: GCA_007922815.1. NCBI lineage: Eukaryota > Metazoa > Chordata > Mammalia > Chiroptera > Phyllostomidae > Macrotus > Macrotus californicus. Next base: position 28,180 of record VMDR010002849.1, read on the forward strand.
AGCTCAGAAAGACAAAGGGCCTGGGGGAAGGTTAGAGTGCAAACAGGTAAAGCTGGGTTCATGCGCACGACTGTGAGACTTTCTGAGCCTGTGCTTTTACCCGTGGTAGATGCCGAGTGGTCAGGAGGGGCAGAAAGTACTATTTTCCTGTGTGTCTGCAAGAGACACTTAAAAACCTTTTTCTCATTTGTTTATTTTTAGAGAGAGGGGAAGGGAGGGAGAAAAAGAGGGAGAGAAACATCGATGTGTACAGGGAACCTATCCATGTGTGATGTGATCTAGTGGCTCAGCTCTGGTTCTGAACGCAGAAGCACGGGGCATGCAGAAGTATCCGTGAATAGGTCTCCCCTGGGGAATCAGGCCTGCATTGTACCTAGGCCGCTTTGAGACTTACTTTTGCTAAAAACTCCCTCACCCTGAATTGAGGAAACAAATGTTTACTGCATATCTTTAAAGTAACTTCCTAAAATCTATCCTAAACCTCTCAAGTTTGGGTGTAACCAGTTCAACCTCTTTTCCCTTTACACTTGCAAATAACCTTTATCTTAAAGGGATTAGCAACATTCTTTCTTTTGTTATGGTAACGACCTAAAGTGAACCTGTGCATAGTTAATGAGAACCACCCTGGATGTAATGTACCTGGAGTGTCAATCAAAGCCTGTCCAGGCGAGGGGCGCTCCCCCCTCCCCATCTCTCAGAGAGATTGGCCACACAGGCCGGCCCTCTCTCTCACACTCTCGTCCTCTCTCTGGCCTTCTCTCTCCCTCTCCCTCTCTTTCTCTTTCTCTCTTTCCCTCATGCTCCCTTGTGCTCTCTCCTCCTTTCTCTTATTGAGAGGGTGGCCAAGCTAGCACTTTCTCACTTAGAGAGTGCCTCGCATCCCTTTTTCTCCACTGGATTCCTTTAGTCCACATGAATTTGTTTGTCACTTGTCCGGGGATATAGAAAAAGCATTCCACAATGACACGCGGTCCTGCTGGACGGGACCGTGACAGATATGTGAGAGAAACATCTATTGGTTGTCTCCTGCATGTCCCAACTGGGGACTGGGCCTGCAACCCAGGCTTGTGCCCTGACCGGGAATTGAACCAGTGACCTTTCACTTTGCAGTATGATGCCCCGCCAACTGAGCCACACCAGTCAGGACTACAAGAGACACTATTAAAATAAAAGGACTCAGGCTAAGAAGAGACAAGATTCTTAATAAATTCTTAGGAAATAATATACAAACTGTATTCTCTTACCTTAATGTAATAAAATCAGACACTAACAACAAAAGAATAGCTAAAAACATCTCATATCAGGTACCTGAATAGCATATTACTAAAAAAATGACTGAGCTGAAAGAAAAAAATAGAAGTTATGAAACAGTCAAGGGCTAGGAAACAGTGAAAACCCAATGTAATAAATTATGACATTGAAGACGCCACTGAGCATAAGCTACACCCTGATTTTATACACCAGTGGAAAAGAAACTGCTACTTGAAACTTCATGCCATTGAGGACAAAGTGCAACCTCGCCCTGGCTGGGTAGCTCAGGTGGTTAGAGCACTGTCCTGATGAAACCAAGGCTGCGGGTTTGATCCCTGGTCAGGGTACAGAGAAGCAGCGACCAGTGACTGCATGAATAGGTGGAACAAAAAATCGATGTTTCTTTCTCTCTTTCCCTTCTTCTCTCTCTCTAAAATCAATAAATAAAAAACCCTTTTTATTATTACTATTTAAAAAAAAGATTTTATTTATCCATTTTGAGAAAGGGGAAGGGAGGGAGAGAGAGAAAGGGAGAGAAACACCAATGTGCAAGAGATACATTGATCAGTTGCCTCTTGCATGCCCCCAACCAGGGACCTGGCCTGCAACCCAGGCATGTGCCCCGACCAGGAATTAAACCAGTGACCTCCCTGTTCACAGGCCAGCACTCAATCCACTGAGCCATACCAGCCAGGGCAAAACTCTTTATTATTATTTTTTAAAAAGATTTTTAATTTATTTTTAGAGAGAGGGGAAGGGAGGGAGAAAGAGAGGGAGAGAAACATCAATGTGTGGTTGCCTCTCACAAGCCCCCTACTCAGGGCCTGGCTGGCAACTCAGGCATGTGCCCTGACTGGGAATCGAACCAGCAACCCTTTGGTTCGCAGGCCAGCACTCGATCCTCTGAGCCACACCACCCAGGGAAAAACTTTTTATTATTTTTAAAATGACATTTATTGAGGTAACACTGGTTAACAACACTGTAAAATTCTCAGGTGTACAAGATTATAACACAACACTTTATTGCATACTCCCCACCCCAAGTATAGTTTCCTTCTGTGCCCACGTATTTGGCCCCCTGTATCTCTTCCCTCTCTCCTCTGCTAACCACCATTCAGTATCTGTATCTGCGCTTGTTTTTCTTAGTTTGTTCAAAGCAACCAGCCAAATGGGAGAAGATTTTTGCAAATGACACCTCTGATAAGGGGCTAATATCCAAGATATATAAAGAACTCACACAATCAACAACAAAAACCAATTTGATTAAAAAATAGAGGACCTGAATAGACACTTTTCCAAAGAATACATACAAATGGGCAACAGACTTATAAAAAGATGCTCAATAACACTAGTTATAAGGGATATGAATATCAAAACCACCATGAGATGTCTCCTCACCCGTGCTAGAATAGCTGTTGTCAATATGAGGAGAAACAGCTGCCGCAGGGGTTGTGGAGAAAAGGGAACCCTCTCGCACTGTTGGTGGGAATGCAAATTAGTGCAGCCACTATGAAATTTTTAACTTTAAGTAAAAATACTTAGGAAATAAAAAATAAATAAAGCAGATGAGTTAAGCATGCATTTTAGAAGTTAAAAATGAGCTACAGACCAAAGCCAAAGAAATAACAGAGAATAAAAGTAAGGACAGAGCCCTGCCTGGTGTGGCTCAGTGGATTGAGTGCCAGCCAGAGAACCAAATGGTCGCTGGTTCGATTCCCAGTCAGGGCACATGCCTGGGTTGAGGGCCAGGTCCCCAGTTAGGGGTGTGCAAGAGGCAACCACACACTGATGCTTCCCTCCCTCTCTTTCTTCCTCCCTTCCATCTCTCATAAAAAAAAAAAAAAAGTCAGTATGTTTGACTACATCAAAAATAAGGACTTAAGGCAGGGGATGTAAAGTACAGCATAGGGGACATAGTCAATAATATTGTAATAACTAAGTACTGTGCCAGGTGGGTTCTTGAGATATCAGGGGAACACCTTGTAAAGTACATGACAGCCTAAGCTGTACTACTAAGTACCACCAAGCTGTACACCTGAAATGAATACAAAATCATACTAAATGCAAACTGTAATTTAAAAATAAAATAAAACTAAGGACTTAAGGATACTAGATGACAAATTTTGAGGACATATTCACAACATGGAAACCAATGAGGGACTAATACTTAGACTCTATATGGAACCACTGCTAATCAACAGAGAAAAGATAGAAAAAAAATGAAAGAAAAAGGAAGAGGAAGGTCACAAAGAGGAAACGCGAGTGGCTAACAAACGCGTGGAGGGACGCTCAGACTCCGCCTGGGGTGTGGATGGGGAACAACTGCGCAGTCGCAGTGCAGGCGGCTCAGGGCACGGCTGCAGGGAGCCTGGCCGGCGCAGCCCTTCGGGACAGCAGGGGGCGCCCACAGCACAATACCACTTGTGCGAGTGGCAACCCATCTACTCCACGTCTGGTCAGGATGGTGGAGTAGGCTAGCACTGTGCTCGCCTCCTCCCACAAAATGACAATGAAATTACAGAACCACCACCTTTGGTAAACCTCTGGTAACTAGCTAAGCAGAACTCCTATAGCTAGGGACATGAAGAAGCCAAGTGGGGACTGGTAGGAGGGGCAGAGAACAGAAAGGGCTGGTCCCACACCCACGTGTAGCAGTTGAGAATCAGGAGGGATAGCTCAGCTGCCTCCCCGAGGAGTGGTCGGTTCGAGCCCCACACCAGGCCCTCCAGTCGAGAGCCCCAGTGCTGGGGTAAGGAACCCCCACGACATGTGTCTGTGAAAATCTGTAGGGATTGTGTCTGGACGAGGAGGAGGGCTGCTGGCGTCCCAGACCTTCCGCTCAAAGGGCCCACGCACAGAATCAGTCACTCCCAAACACTTGCCCCAAGCTCCGGAGAAGTGACTTGAGCTCAAAAAGTGCTGGGGACATGTAGGGAGGGACTGGATTGTCTGGCTTCAGGATGAGGGATGCAGGGTCAGCTCTGTGGGGACGGGAAGTGCTGCCGGGTGTCCTCTGTGCCAAGCCCTCTGCACACGCAGCCTGCGGGCCCAGGTGGGCACTAAGTCTGAGTTTCCATCAAACTGGATAACACCACTCGCCCCACCCTGGTGATTCCCTGAAAACCCCCCCCCCCCCCCCCCCCCCCCAACCAGCAGAACAGCCTGAATCAATTTCAGTGGTTGTTCCTCACAAGTAGCAGGCCTGGGCCCACACTGTGGACCTCTTTAAAAATCTCTGAAGGAGCCACAAACCCAAAACAGACAGTGGCTGACCTCAGCATACCTCTTGCTAAGTGGCCCCAGATACTAGGAGCAGCTGGCCATGGTTCACAGCATAACCACTCGTAGGCGCCTACCTGCACAGCAGAAGCAACTACCAGATCCAGACCAATTTGTAGCTCCTACCAGGGGACCCTGGACTGAGCACAAGCAGCAGCTGAGCTGGGTCTCCCCTGAAGGCCCTCCCCAGAAGCCCCAGAACCAAAACACCCAGTGGATGGATTCAGACCACACCAGAGCACCACCCAATTAGCTCCACAAACAGCACACCCAAAGAATAGACTCAGCAAGCATCGGAGCCCTAAGTCTCACTCTGTGGTGTCAGCTCCCACACAACTGCTTGTCCACTGTAGTCACAGCCAGTTCTCAAAGTCAGTCAGCCTGAAGGTCAATCCTACACACTTGACATGCCAAGGGCAATCAAAACTCAACTACAAGGGGAGAAGGTGGGGCTGCGTGGAGGTAGGAAGGGTAGACAAAGCAGAACAACTGTAATTGCATAAATAATAATTAAAAAACCCTTCAACTACAGTAGGAGGGCACACATAGCCCACAAAGGGGACACACCTGGAGCGCCTGGAGCAGTGGAGTCTGAACCACTGGGCCCCACAGGATACCTACTACATAACGCCACTCTACCAAGACTGGGAGACATAACGGATGTACCTAATACGTAGAATCAAATACAGGGACTCAGCCAAAATGAGACACATATCCTAAATAAAAGAACAGGGCAAACAAAAAAGGTCAAGAAAAAGAGCAAACTATAGGCAAGCAATCCGACAGACACGTAGTTCAAAACACTGGTTAAAGGACACTCAATGAACTTAGGGCAAGAATACATGAACTCAGTGAGAAGTTACTCAAAGAACTAGAAACTATAAAACACAGTCGTAAGTGAAGGAGACATGAACTGAAATGAAGAAGGTATCAGATGGAATCAACAGCAGATTAGATAAAGCAGAGGATCGAGTCAGTGATTGTGGAAGACAAGGTAGTTGGAAAACACCCAATGGGAACAGCAAAAAGATAAAAGAATTTAAAATGATGAAGACAGCCCTGACCAGGTGGCTCAGTTGGTTGAGTGTCGTCCTGTGCACCAAAAAGCTGCGGGTTTGATCCCAGGTCAGGGCACAAGCCTAGGTTGTGGGTTCGATCCCTAGTCCAGGCACTTAGAGAAGGCAACAGATCACTATTTCCATCTCTCTCTCTACCCCAAATCTCTCACTAAAATCAATAAACATATCCTCAGGTGAAGATTAAAAATTTTTTTAAAAATTTAAATGAAGACAGTTTAAGGGACATCTGGGATAACATCAAGCATACCAACACTGGCATCATAGGCGTATCAGAATGAGAAGAAAGAGAGCAAAGAATTGAAAACCTATTTGAAGAGATGACTGAGAAGTTCCCTTACCTGGTGAAGGAATTAGACACACAAGTCCATGAAGCACAGAGGCCAACATCAAAGCACATAATAATTAAAATACCAAAGGTTAAAGATAAAGACAGAATCTTAAAAGCAGCAAGAGAAAAGCAGTTAATTACATACAAGAGAGCTCCCATAAGACTATCAGCTGATTTTTCAACAAAACTTTGCAGGCAGGAAGGAAGTGGCATAAAATATACAAAGTGATGAAAAACAAGGACTTACAAGCAAGATTGCTCTACCTAGCAAGGCTGTCATTTAGAATGAAAGGACAGAAAAAGAGCTTCTCTGACAAGAAAAAGCTAAAGGAGTTCATCACCACCAAACCAATATTAGATGAAATGTTAAAGGGACTTATTTAAGAAGGAAAAAGAGATAAAAAATATGGACAATAAGTGGCAATAAATACATATCTATCAGTAATTAAATCTAAAAACAAAATAGATGAACAGGCAGAACAGAAAAAAATCTGTGCCCTCAGAATGGTACATGATTGAGAATGACAAATATAAACATTTAGAATGTTAGCATACAGGAAAGAGGACAGGGGTAAGGGGAGGGGGTAAAGGAAGTAAGAACACAAGAGAGGTGTCCAATTATAGTGTGTCCTGAACTGACCCTGTGCACCTGCACCCAGAGGGGGGTAGGGCAACAAGTGACAATGGCCACCAGAGGACACGGGGGTGGTGTTGCCATGGGAGATCCAGCGCCTGCAGTGCTGCCTCAGCAGTCAGGGTCTGGCCATGTCAAGGTATTTCTAGCTGGAAAGCTGTGACCCGTGGTAGTCATGGCAAACAGGCAGTAAAACTGTCACTGTCCCAAACCTGGATCACGGATCCCTGCCAGCCATGCCACAGCTCCAGGGGAAGGGGCTGTAAAGAGCCAGGATGCGAGCAGGCATGGCAGGGTCTGAACAGCACTGTGAAAAGGAGTTTGTCCAGAGACGGTGGGAACAGAGGGGCCGAAGGCAGGGAGGGGCCTCGTGGGCTGGAAAAGCCAGCTGCCCCTGAGCGACGTGGGTGAGGGGACTGAAGGCAGCGGAGGCCCTGGGACATCCCACGGGAAGGTGAGCTTAGGGCCTCCCTCACTGCTTGGTCAGCTGGCCCCCATGAACGTGAGAGCCAGAGAGACACCAAAGGAACAAAGAAATCAAGCAGGCACAAGAACGGAGTTAATGAATAAATCAACAAGCTGGTCACTGACCCCCAGACTGAGGGGAGAAAACAGAGCAGAGGCTATGACTGCGGATACCTCCTTGTCAAAGAGACCAGGAGTCAGGCCTGAAGAGCATCCGCAACTGATCCCTAACATCCAAGGGCAGCACGCTGAGCCCACTAGCTGGCCAGGAAAGCTGGGTGGCTTCCAGCATGGGCATGCTCCCCAAGGCCGCTCACATGTGCTGCCGCCGATGGTGGACCTCTCAGGTGCCACAGGGAAGACTGACAAGCTGTCTAGGAGCAGAAGCAAGGGAGCAGACACGCTAAGAAGTTGTACCCCCGCCCACTGGGCAGCCTTCGCACTTTCTGCCCAGAAAATGTGCGATTGCCTTGGGTCCCTTGTCCTGTTGCCCCTTTCCAGATAGGCATTTCTTTGTGGTCATCCTGTGTCTGCTCCGCCACTGAAGGCTAGGTGGGTGGGCTCAAGGGAGGTGACAGCAGGTCTTCTGGTGCAAGCACAGGCCATGTGGGCTTGATGGAGTGCTGCCACCGCCCAGGGGCTACAGGCCTAGAGGATGCAGGGACTGGACGGCACTGCCTGGTCAGGACAACCGCACCTACCAACACCGGTCCTTCCTTCCTGCACCTTGTAGCTGAGACTCAGTGGCCGCAGGCGCCCCTGCAGCCAAGTGGCCTTGCTGAGCAGCCCTTTTCTAGGTCTTTGCACGGAAGGACACCTGCCACTCGTGTCTCAGGCTTGAGAGGAAACCTGGTGCCGGACTTTGCCTTTTCCCCTACCTTCCACTGGCAAGGACAGTGACCTCTAGAGTAGCCTCGGGAGCTGGAGCTGCCACCAGCCTGGGTCCCTGAGTGACTGTGCTGAGCAAAGCTGCTGGTCTGAGAGGTTCTCCTTGGGAATGATTGCATGTGACAAACACCCAAACTTCCACATTTTTACACCACCCTACTTCAGGGTCTGCTAAGTTATCGCAGTGGTTTACACCCTCCTAACACACATGGTGCACTAGATCTCCACACTCCCCCAGACCAGGTGAAAACATGAAACAATGAAAACAGCCCTGGCCGGTGGCTCAGGAGGTTGGAGCATCATCTCATGCACCAAAAGGCTGCAGGTTCGATCCCTGGTCAGGGCACATCCCTCTATCTCTCTAAAATCAATGGAAGAAAAACGTATCCTTGGGTGAGGACTAAGAAAAAAGAAAAAGTTAAAATAGACAACTTGTTAGGAGGGCGAAATTCTTTTTCCCCTTTTCTTTTCTTCGATTTTTCACGGTTGCTACCACAATGATGATGCTGTGATAGTTTTGGAAAGTCAGGACGAACACCGGTTTCTCTGTACTGTCTGCTCTCACACTGTTTCATAAGAGAGCCCGAAGCCACATCCGTGGGAAAGCAAGTGGGGCTGCTCTGGCAAAAAAACAGGAAACAAGGTGCAAAGGAAAAGCGTGCAGAATGGTGCCCTTCCAGGGAGCTTCTGGGCAAGGAAGCTTCATGATTTTAGACTCTTGCCCGTCAGTCTGGTGTGACCTGGTGTGACGGTGCTTTCTGGGCTGGCTCCCTTGACCCCCCTGCGGTGACAGGGGAGGCGAGCAGCTCGTGATGTGGCCTGGAGACTCACCGAGTTTTGAAAAGACAGCACCGGCTTCTGTCCTTAGCCAGCTTTCCCAACAATTAGCCATGGAAGCAGGAGGAGACAGATAGCAGGGGACAGTGCGGGCACAGCAGGCATGGTTCAGGTGTCAGCTCTGCTGGTGAGCCACCAGGGACAAGGGACTCAGCCACTGCATTCTGTCTTATCACTGACATTTCCCCCATTTTATCAACTTTTCTCAGGGATTGCTGGGAGACTCAAACAAAGTAAATGCAGTAACAGGTAATGGGGCCCAGGACCAGGCGTGGCACATCCTGGGAGCTCGCAGACGTGTCTGCCGTCTCCCAGCGCAGGCCAGGGGACGGGGAGGCAGTCTGTAGACAGCAGCAGACCAGGCTGTGGTGCGGACCCCGCCGGCGCCCACCTGAACTCTGTGGAACATCTGCAGATTGATGGCTTTGACTTCCTCCAGCTGCTGGCGCAGGGCGACGAGAGTGTCCTGCTTCTCGTGGGTGTCCTTTTCCAGCAACTTCATTGCAATTTCCATTTCAGTTTTCATGCCAATTTGTAATTCCAGTTCTTTCTCTAGTTCCTTAAAAGGACAGTGACAAGGAAAAAGATAAAGACTGAAGTAGAACACAGAAATAAATGTAGCTGAGGCTGCATCGTGGGCAATACATAAAATACAAACTCAAGGTCAGAATGGGTTAGGGAGATTTAGAAGAAGTCTGGAACATAACTAGGTTACGTCTCCCCCTTTCTCATTTGACAATGAACACTGGCTCTGCATCAAGCCCCCAGAAGGCTGGTAGGTGGTGATGTGTACCTAGAGCCCTAGAACCGTGACCTTCAGACCCTAAGATCAGAACACCGCGTCTGAAAGGGTGTCTCTGTTGCAGGGCTCATCAGTTCAACGTCGCCATGTTAGCACTTCTGGCATGACTTGCTGGTTTGTGACAACAAAGGTGAATCCATCTGGCTCTGTCCAGGGTAACTCAGGACACGCGTCTCTACATCCATGCAAAGAAGCAAGGAAACAAAGTGTAGCAGGGGCAGGAACGGTGTTTAATAAAGAATCAGCAGCCACTGACACTTAGATGGGACGGAAATACACAGACCAGAGGCCCGACTGAAGGAAAGACATTGTAAAGAATCCACATGTCTGCTTTCACAGAGTCCCTGAGAAAGTTTACAAAATTGGAAAACGTAAGTAACAGTGCAGAGCTGGGTGGTAAATGCAGCCTTTTTTTTTAAGGGACAATTTTGGACTGTCTGTGGGTGTCGGTAGGGTATGCACACACAAGAAAAGTGCTGAAGAAACCACTCACTGGGTCTCTGGGGAACCCTTTCTGAAGACTCTCAGGCTTGCAACTCACCAGACGGACCTTCCTTTCCTCCTTCAGCTGCTTCCACACGTCACTGTACATCTCATCCAGACCCTGCCGAGTCTGCCTGTAAGTCTCCAGCTCAACTTTTATGTCCTGTTTTGTTATCTGCACCCAATGAGAATACCGAGAGAAAAGGTTTGTTACAAAGTACTTAAAAACATACCATAATTTTTTAAAAATGTAGTATAGTTTCTATTTCCTAAATATAATAGAGAAAGGTTAAAATGTTAAAGCTGCCCTGGCTGGTACGGCTCTGTGGATTGAGTGCCAGCCTGCAAACTGAAAGGTCACTGGTTTGATTCCCAGTCAGGGCACATGCCAGGGTTGCAGGCCAGGTCCCCAGTTGGAGGCATGTGAGAGGCAACCGATCAGTGTTTCCCTCGCACACTGATGTTCCTCTCCCTCTTTCTCCCTCCTTTTCCCTCTCTCTAAAAATAAATAAAAACAAAATCTTAAAAAAAATGTTAAAGCTATCTGAAATATCTTTGAACTTGAGGATGAGAACAAACCAATAGATTTTTAACTTTTAAAAAAAATCCTCATCCAAGGACATGTTTTTATTGATTTTAGAGAGAGAGGAAGAGAGAGGAAAAAGAAATCGATGTGTGTGTGAGAGAGAAACATTGACTGGCTGTGTCTCACACGCACCCAGACCAGGCATGTGCCCTGACCGGGAATCAAACCCTCACCCTTTTGGTCAACAGGGCGATGCTCCAACTAACTGACCCACCTAGCCAGGGTAAACCAACAGACTTTTTTCAATAAAATTTAGGTTCAGAAAACAATTTAACTTTACTTTTCTTTAAAACAGTTGTTCTTAGTGGGCAAGGCCCCAGTTAATCCAACATTCGGTATTTATCGAGCATGCTTTTAGCACTGGAAGAGTTCTGAGATTGGTCCCTACCTTCCCATCGTCAGGCGAGCAAGCCAGAGATTCTACAAAACAGCAAACAAATAAGGATGGGAGGTGCAAAGAGTTGTGGGGACATGGGAGCAGGTCCAGGCCCATTGGCGGGCGCAGGGCACGGCATCCCAGAGCAGCCCGCGTGGGGGCAGGAGTGGAAGAGGGGACGGGAGCTTCTGTGTGCAGAGGCCCAGCGGTGAGGGAGCAGGTGCTCAGGCAACCCCATGTGGCCCACAGGCCTGAGGGCACGGGGGGGGGGCCCCCCCGCAGAGCAGGAGGCTCCCTGCGGGCAGGCTGTGGTCACACCCGGAGAGGGAGCTGGGCGGGACCTCCCCGAGAGCGGAGCGTGCCCATTGGCCGGGAGGCCGAGCTCTCACCTCTGCCCTCTTCTCGCTTCTTTCGCGGATTGATTCGTTTTGTTCTCTCAGTCGTTGCTGTTCTTCCTGCAGTGAGCAGATCCGGGCTGCTGCAGCTGAAAGCTGATTTAAGAAGATTTTCACATTTCTTAGTATCAGCATGAATCAAAAACTTCAAATCAAAATCTAACATTTGGCATCTCACAATCAACAATTTATTTTCAAGTACTTGATAGTTTATTTTTTTTAAAGATTTTATTTATTTTTAGGAAGAGGGGAAGGGAGGGAGAAGGAGATTGAGAAACATTGATGTGCAAGAGAAACAATCAGCTGCCTCTCGCACGCCCCCACTGGGGACCTGGCCCGCAACCCAGGCGTGTGCCCTGACCAGGAATGGAACCAGTGACCTTTCAGTTCGCAGGCCGGCGCTCAACCCACCGAGCCACACCAGCCAGGACTGGTATTTAATTTCTAATTTTATTTCCTGTTTTGAGTAGATATCATATTCACATGGTACAATCACAGATGTAACCGTGCATGTAATAAAATCTCCCCACTCCTGCCCCTAGCCATCTCTGCCTTCCCCCATGTTTCTCCTTTTAGAAAAGGGATAGCATGCTACATAACGTAGGCAAAACTTTACGGATGCAAGACATTAGAAACAGCCTGACCATCCAATACCAGAGAAATGGGTTAGAAAATTACAGTGGAAGTATAAAATAGAAATATGTAATAATTTGAGAACATACTTATAATACCAATATGGAAATAAAATAGGTTATATTGTATTTTCCCACTTCTTAATGTAAAAACTTCAACTATGTTGAAAGTGCTCAAGAGAAGATGAAGGCTATAAATACCACGTGGTAAGAGTTGTTACTGAGCCAAAGGACTATGGGCTTTTTTCTGATTCTTTATTCTCTCCAGTTGTTCTAGCCAATGAGCAATAGGACGTTTCATCGTGACAGGAAGAACTAAAACATTCGGGGCGGGAATCGCCACCGCGCCATGAAAGGTGGGCCCGAGGAAGGCATCTTCCTCTCCTGGGCGGGCTGTCATAGTTTGGAGAAGGGTGGGCGGAAGCCGGATATATTCACAGGCCCTCTGGGGAGAGGGTGCGGGAGAGGCAGGCAAGGTGGAGTAAGGCGGGCCAGCCGCGCCCGCCCCATCCAGCTTGTGAACTCAGCCGGAGAGAGAGGAGTCTGGAGGAGAGAAAGAAGCAAGGCCTCTGCCCTTGGCACTTGGCTGTGCTCTCAGTGCCACTCACTAACGGGGCCTTCAAGCCCCGAGCCTTCCGTCTTCTCTTTGTCAGGAGAATCCAAGTCCACGCAGACTCGGAATCCAGAACTGGGGTTTCTAAACGTAACTACTGCCACCAAACAAGAAAGTTTAAGGCTTTAAAGGAGGTACAAGTTGCCACAAGGGAAGACACAGGCAAAAACCACAAGCTAATTCCCATTTCAGTCTCTGAAAATACAGAGAGCACACCATGAACAGAGGTATACTTTTCTCTCAAGGACATTTCTAATACAATACAATGGTTTCCTTTGAAGAAAATATAAATCAGTCCTTTAGTTTCAAAACCTAAATCAGCCCTTCCTTCAAAGCATGCTACCTCGTCTGGGAGAACAAAGAGTGCACCTGCTTGTCGGAAAACCGGCTCACACAGCTTGGGTGCCCTCCGCACGCCCCCTGTGGCACTGGGCGCATTGACGCGAGATCAGTCCAGTGCAATCTTCACAACGAGAGTTTAAGGCATGAATTGTCACCCACTGCGGAGAGAACTCAAGCAGCTGCCGCCTGCACTGGGCCTGCCACCAAGGCCGCCCCACCCAAGGTGAAGGCGAGCTCTTCGCCAGTGCCAGTTCCCGCTGGCGCCAGGCCTCTGCTGGGAGGTCTAAGAACGCCGCCCTTGAATTTCCTCTCCTCGCACAGACCCGAGCTCCTCTCCTAAAAGCGCAGGGCCGGCCCGCAGGCAAGCGCGGCCACTTCCAGCGCGCCTCGGCCTGGGCCCGCACACAAAGGCGCGGCTGCGCGTCTCCCACGGTCCCGCCCGTCCGCAGCCCTCCGCCTCCCCAGTGGGGCTCGGCGGGGCCACCGCCCGCGCAGCAGAAGAGAGGTGTGTCCGCCGAGGAGACTGCGGGCCCTGGCAGCAGGCTGTCGTCCTGGCCTCGGCCCGCCTCCCCCGTCCTGTCGCTGTCGCTCCGCCTAGGGAGACAGCGGAGACAGAGCGCGCGCGGGGCGGCCGTCCCGAGCTCGGAGAGGCCGAAGGACGGGAGGCGGCGCGGGGCGCGGGAGCTGGGCCAGCCCGGGCACCCCAGGGCAGCCCCGCCGGCGCGGAACAGGCGTTCTGAGGACGCGCGTCCCTGCAGCTTCAGCCGCGGCCGGCAGGCAGCTCCCCAGGCCGCCCGCGACGCCGTCATTCTCAACCGTGGGCCGCTCTGAGAGTTTCAGTAAGTTACAAACCTCTTCTTGAAGCTTCGAATTAGTCTTTTCCAAGCCATCTATCTTGGTTTGAAGATCCCCAACCGTGCAGCTATAGAAGATAGAATAGCAAGTAAACGTGAATTAAAAGGCGGGCTGCTCTCCGGACCTGCGAACACGAGCTACAGATTCCGAGATTTCCTGTGGGAAGTGCAGTCAAAGGGTCTCCAGGGAACTCCGATGACAATTCTGTACACGTGTGTGTGTTTACATCCACTGAAAAGCTTTCAGTGTTTTCTCCCCAAAATAGGCCAGCCTTTTTTTTCAGTCACCTAGTAAGAAAACAGTTTTTCTCCCCAACACAGTGAGTGGGAACCAAAACGTGCTGGCAGTCAAATATCTAAAGTAATGTTCATATCAAGATAGATTGGTACCTTTGGGTAATAGGATCAAAGGTGATTTATAAATCTCTTTATACTTTGCCCCATTTTTCAAATATTCTTCATATAATATGTACTTCTTTTATACTGAAACACATGTAGCCTGCCAAAGCCTGCTAAAGCCGACTGGGTAAGCAGTGACAGCAGTGACTGCAGTGACCTTCTCTGGACGAGGTGCCAGGCCCTGTCCATTCTAAGCCCTTTCAGCGCATGTGCTGCTCCCCACAACTCTGTGTGGTTAACTGTGTTACCTATTTCACAGACAAGAACCCCACACCTTCACATGAAAAAACTCACTCACATTCACACCCCTACGATGGGACAGCCTGGCTGAACCTGGCGCTTTGGCCCCAGAGCCTGCGCTTTTGGGTGACAGGTCCTCCTGCCCAGCCAGGAGCCCTGTGCCTGTGAGGGGCTGGGACGCCCGCCTGGCCAGGCTGGAGAATCGGCCAGACCATGGGAGAGCTTTTCTACAACAGGGAAGCTAGGGAGGCCCCAGCCAGGCCGAGGATGGTCCTTCCAGTCCTCTGACCTTCCCTCGAGTCCCCTCAATAAAATGGCTTGATTCACTCCACCCCCCAAAAAAAATTGGGTGGAAGAAAAATAAAAATCCAAGGGCATAAAATGAAAAAAGGAACAAAACAAAAGCTATGGAGGAAACTAAAAGTTCAAGAGTCTACAGCTGTCCCTTCTATACCAACTATACAGTTTGGAAAACAGTAACAAAATTCACATTTTCTTAGAAAACGTAAATGACCAGAAAAGGCAGATATTCCAGAAAAACAACAACAACGGAGATGAACAACTGAAACACACTGAGGCACTGGCCAGGTTCCGCCTCCATGCACCATCTGAGCCTCAAATCCGATGGGCAGAGGGCGCTCCCAGGCCCAGATGAGGCTAGGTCTCTCAGCTCCCCGGGGGGAAGCCCGGAACCCTGCCGCCAAGGCTGCCGGGGAAGGGCTCCAGGATGGTCAGGTCAAGCCCCATGTTAATAGAATAATCACATTATTAAAAGTAGGATCAAGCACTTTGTTCCTATGATTCAGGAAAGGCTCAGTGTGAAGAAATCCATTCATAAACTAGATCACATCAACAGATTAATGGAGAAAACACAATTACCGTACTGGGTGCTAAAAGGCATTTGATAAAATTCAAGATCCATTCCTTATAACAACTCTCAATGAACTAGGAACTGATCAAGAACCTCCTGCAAAATCACAGCCAACATGGCACTTACGGAGAGCTGGAGCAGCACTTCCCCTGGGTCTGTGGTCCGTGCCGAGGGCAGTGCCAGCTCCTTTACCTGCCTCCCCAGCTCCTGGGGCCAGAGGGGCCGCTCTTGGGAAGCACCGCTACTGTGCACCGCACATTCTCCGACGGGGGTTCAGGCAGAGAACAGCGTCACCCAAAGGCAGGAGACGGACTCTCTGCCCACTGCCACCAGTGTCTCCAGTGCCCGGTGTTTCATGAGACACAGAAGCAGTGGCTTTCCAATGAAAGTGAAACACGAGACAAGGATGCCGGCCATGGCTACTGAATGCTCGTGGAGCTCTGGCCCGGTGGCTCTCCCCCGTCTTTTCCCGCCCCAGCGTGCTGCAGGGATGTGTGCTGATTCCCAGCAGCAACGGTGCTGCCCTCGGCAGCAATTTCCAGCCCAGTGGCTGTGGGGTGAGGGCTAGAGAGGTGAGGTTTTATTTATGGATTCTCTAAACTGTATAGCTGCACAAAGCAAAGAACCGAAGAATTCCCAAAAGCTCTTTATCAAGAGATCCAACTTCTCCAGTCTGCTCATGGGAACCTGGCACAAACATTCTTTTTCCTTGGTTGGGAAAAAATTTAATTATAAATACACGGCAACTCAGAAAAAACTGAGGTGCTGAGAATGAACTGCAGCACTGGAGAAAGCAGGGAGCCCTACCTTAAGTGCCGGTTCAGCTCTTCCACATAATTTTTTTGATCAAGGACATCAGTAATTCTTTCATGCCTTTAAAAAAGAGCATAAAAAGAAGTTATTTTCACTAAGAACTAACACCCTGTAACTTACCCCCAACCTTCCAATCACCTTGTAGGAGTACAAATGTCATCAGGAAACCAAGAGACAGACCTTAGGAAAGTGCAGGGCCCCGAGAGAAGAGACAGCAAGGCTGGTGGGCAGGTGTGGAAACACGCAGCCTGGAAAGCAGGTGCCCTGTGCAGCTGGCTAGTCGTAGAGGAAAAGGAAAGCCGTGGCATGCAAGGAGGGGACACCAACAGCCATATGCCAGTGGCCCTCAGGGGCAGATGAAGATGCCCTTGCTACACTGAAGGAGGGAAGCTGGCTGAGAAAAGGAGACCACGATACTTGGAAACACAAAGCCGATCAGTTTGCATTAAAAAGAGGCCTAAACACTTTAAAGTTAGCCCCCTCCCATTTCTTTATCTACACACGTGCATATGCACATAAACAGGACCATTCCACACAGGTTCACGCCATGGCACTGCACCTGTTTCTCGGTGCAGTCACTTTGTCCCTTTTGCCTGTTCTGCCCTTTACCTCACTCTCCCAGGTATCCCACATAACAGCCTGTTGAGCATCCTACGTGCATGTAATCATCATATCTATTTATCTACCTTGTATGTGTATACCATGCAATTAAAATATAAAACAAATACCAGGGGGTTTTTGAGTTTGTTTAAAAATGGGATATACATGTATATACTTCCAGTATCATACCTTCCTCACTTAGTAATACCTTGTGGAAATCCCTCTGCATCAACTACACCAATAGCTAAATCTATTCTGTATTTATTTATTTATTTTTAGATTTTTTGGAGAGGGAGTGAGAGAGGGAGAGAAACAGTGTGAGAGAGAAGCATCAATCAGTTGGCTTTTGCATGTGCCCCCACTGGGGGCCGAACCTGCAACCCAGGCATGTGTCCCAACTGGGAATTGAACAGAGACCTTTCAGTTTGTGGGATGACACCCAATCCACTGAGCCACACTGGTCAGGTCAACTCTGTTCTGTTTTTAGGTCTTCATGGTATATCAGAGTGGAATATTATGGATGTTCTGTAATTCATTCAATTATTCCCTTACTGAAGGATAATCCACTTATTTCCAGTGTCTTTAATATAAAAACATACTTTGTTTAAGCTTAAAGGAGGGCACATGAAGCATTAATGAGGTTCACGCTGGCCCCAAGGTGCTGAAACCGGAGCTCCTTGTGGGGAAGGTGTTTGAATGACACGCAGTGAAACAGTCTGATGCGACCCACTAGTGAGAGCTTCCAGTGCCACTCGCTTCAGCCGTCTTCCCCAGCAGCACTGTGATCAGGTCTGTGTGCCACTCTGCAAGCCGTCCACGCGTGTGGAAGCACAGTGCACAAACAGGGGTGTGTGTTGATTTTATCAGAACATAAATGGTACCAGGTTTTACATACTGTTTGCTTTCTTTCTCTTCTCTTTATTTGTTCCAGGATAATTTAAAAAAGAATCCTCATCAGAGGATATGTTTATTGATTTTAGAGAGAGAAGGAGGGGGAGAGAGAGAGAAACATCAGTGTGAGAGAGAAACATCGATCAGTGTCCTCCTGTATGCACCCCAACCGGGAGTCAAACCCGCAACCTTTTGCTGTATAGGATAAGGCTCTCACCAATCAAGGCACCCAGCCAGGGCCAGGATAACTTTTTTAAAAAGAATATTCTTTTTAAGAAGGATGAGGGAGAGCTACATGTGGCACGAAAGACACCCTAGACACACTAGGATCAAAGAGCAAGTCCATGGGCAACTTATAACAGTACCATCCCATTTACATTCAAACAAACTGTACAGTAAAATGCATGATCAACAAAGACGTATGTATGCATGGGGCATGGGTAAAAGGCTTGGAAGGAGACATGAGGAGCTTCCTCTGAGGGGAGGGCAGTGGCAGGGGATGGAGTTGAGGGGACAGTGTGAACGGAGACATTTCACTTGTACTCCGTGTTCTACAGAACTTACTTCCTCACACAGCAGGAAAATGAATATATCACCTCTGTCGTTAAAAACAGACGCCCCTGGCTGGTGTGGCTCAGTGGATTGAGCACTGGCCTGCGAACCAAAGGGTTGCCGGTTCGATTCCCAGTCAGGGCACATGGCTGGGTTGTGGGCCAAGTCCCTGGTGTGGGGGCACGTGAGGGGCAACCACACATTGATGTTTCTCTCCCTCTCTTTCTCCCTCCTTTCCTCTCTCTCTAGAAATAAATAAATAAAATCTTAAAAAAAATTTTTTTAAATAAAAAAATAGATAAATAAAAGCTAGAATTTCAAACAAAGCTAAAACAATGCAGCATTCTTTGCCAGAATTTCATTAAAAATGTGAAGAGCAGCATACAATGCAGTACTTACTCTTTGCCACCATCAAGATCCTGTACATCCTTAAGGTAGAGGGAAAAATCGATCACTCCAACCTAATCAAAATAACATGCACAGGTTTAAATACAAAATCACTGCCCTGCTTTCCACATAGACCTTACAGTCTTAAAATTCCGGGTATTTATATTCCTGTCTCTTTCCTACAAATATTTATTTTGTTAGGTTAACCAGCTCTATAAAATAGCAACCAATCAAACAAACAAGACGGCAGAGGAGTAAGTGGAAACTACACTGACCTCCTCCCAGGACAAATCTGGAATTACAACTAAATTGTAGAGAAATCATCCTGAGTAACCACTGAACACTAACTGAAGAGAATCCTTATAACCAAGGACAGACAGAAAAACCACTTCACCACAACGTGACTGGTACGGAGTGCAGAGGAGGTGAGAGAGGGCTGGCCTGGCTCCCGGGGGCAGAAGCTGAAGTGCCGGAGGGATATTTCAGTGGGCTGGGGGGGTTCCCCTTGAAAAATGTGAGGTCTAAACTGCAAGATAGACTCCCCAGCCTATAGCACCAGAGCCCAGATCACATCTGGCTGTGAAAAGCAGCAGGGTTTCTGTCTGCCCAGGAGACAAGGCTGGAGACACAGAGAGCCTCTTAAAGGGCCAACGCACAGAATTTCGTTTGGAGACACTTATCCTGTGCTCCAGCACAGGGAGGGCAGAGTGGACTAGAGATCTTACGGACAGTCTGAGAGAACTGAAGGAACAGCTGCCAGGATCCCTGTGCTGAGTCATCCTCCATGCTGCAGAAGCCATCTTTCTCAGGCAGAGCACTCCCCTTCATGCAGCCTCAGCCTGAGGGGAAGCAATAGTCCCAGCTGCAGGAATGACTCTGCCCCACCCTGTGGAGTTTAAGCCTGACTGCTGATCACAGCTTGATTAGATCAACAAACTGATCTGTTTGAAGGCTGATTAGTTTAACATCTAAGGTGGAAAATACAAAGAAGCACCCAAAATGGGAAGACAAAGAGAAAGACCCTAAATGAAAGAACAAGAGAATTTTCCAGAAGAACTAGGTGAAATGGAGGCAAGCAATTTATCAGATAGAGAGTTTGGAATAATGATTTAAGGATACTTAACAGCATGAAAAAAGACATAGAAACCATAAAAAAGGACCAGTCAGAAATAAAGAAAGCAATATCTGAGATAAATAACACGCTGGAAGGAATAAACAGTAGGTTAGATGAAGCAGAGGATCAAATTAGCATTTTGGAAGACACGGTAGAAAAAAAACACCCAGGCAGAGCAGCAAAAAGAGAAACACACTTAAAAAATTGAGAGCTTAAGAAACATTTTGGACAACATGAAGTGTAACAACATCCACGTCATGGGAATACCAGAAGGAGAGGAGAGTGAGCAAGGGATCGAGATCATATTTGAAGAAATAATAACTAAAAACTTCCCTAATCTGGTGAAGGAAAAAAATCACACAAGTCCAGGAAGCTCAGAGTCCCACACAAGTTGGACCCAAAGAGGCCTACACCAAGACACATCATAATTAAAATGACAAGGCTTAAAGACAAGGAGAGAATCCTAAAAGCCGCAAGAGAAAAGCAGGCAGTTACATACAAGGGAGCACCAATGAGACTGTCATCTGATTCCTCAAGAGAACTATTTCAAGCCAGAAGAAAGTGGCATGAAACACTCAAGGTGATGAAAAGGAAGGACCTACAACCAAGGCTACTTTACCCAGCAAGGCTATCATTTAAAACTGAAGAAGAAATAAGGAGCTTCCCAGACATGAAAAAGCTAAAGGAGTTTGTTAACGCCAAACCAGTACTGCAACAAACGTTAAAGGGCCTGCTTTAAGAAGAAGAAAAAAAAGAAAAAGAAAAAAAAAAAGGAACACAGTCTAACAATAAAAAGGGACTACATACATATCTAGTAATAATCACCTTAAATGTAAATGGCTTAAATGCTTTGACCAAAAGACATAGGTGGCTGAATGGATAATAAAACAAGACCAATATATATGCTGCCTCCAAGACACCCATCTCAGATAAAAAGTAAAGGGTTGGAGAAAGATATTTCATGCAAATGGAAAAGAAAAAAATGCTAGGGTATCAGTACTTATATCTGACAAAAAAGACTTTAAATCCAAGGCTATAGTAAGAGCCAAAGAAGGACACTATATAATGATAAAAGGAACATCCAACAAGAGGATATAGCCACTAAGTTGGGTGCGTAAATGTAGGTGCAACTAAATATGTAAAGTGAATCTTGATAGACATAAAAAGAGAGATCAACAGAAATACAGTCATAGTTAGGGATTTTATTAACACACCACTGACTGCAATGGATTGATCTTCCAGGCAGAAAATTAATAAGGAGACAGCAGCCTTCCTGACACGATAGATAAAATGGATTTCATTGATATTTTTAGAGCATTTCACCCCAAAGCAGAACATACATACTTTTCAAATGCACATGGTACATTTTCTAGGATAGACCACAGGTGCGGTCAGGATACAAAACAAGTCTCAATAAATTTAAGATTGAAATCATATCAAGCATCTTCTCTGACCACAATGCCAAGAAACTAGAAATCAATCACAAGAAGAAACCGGAAAAATACATAAAGATATGGAAGGTAAATAACATGTTATTAAACAATGAATGGGTTAACAATGAGAGCAAGGAAGAAATCAAAAGATACCTTGAAACTAGTGAAAATGTGAACACAACAACCCAAAATCTGTGGGACACTGGGAAAGTAGAACTAAGAGAGAAAATCATAGCATATAGACCTATCTCTAAAAACAAGAAAAAGCTTAAATAAACAATCTAACTTCACACTTAAAGGAACCTGAAAAAGAACAAACAAAGCCCAAAGTGAGTAAAAAGAAGGAAATAATAAAGATTAGAGCAGAAATAAATGAAATAGAGTCTAAAAAACCATATAAAAGATCAATGAATCCAAGAGCTGGTTCTTTGAAAAGATAAATAAGATCGACAAACCTTTAACCAGAGTCATCAAGAAAGAAAGAGAAAGGACTCAAATAAAATCAGATATGAAACAAGAGAAATAACAACTGACACCAAAGAAATACAAAGGATTGTAAGAAAATATTACGAACAACTATATGCCAACAAACTGGACCACCTGGACGAAATGGATGAATTCCTACAAACATACAAGTCTTCCAAAAATAAATCAGGAAGAACCAGAGAACCTGAATAGACAGATTACAGCTAATGAAATTGAAGCAGTAATCACAAAACTCCCAACAAACAAGAGCCCTTGACCAGATGGCTTCATGTGTGAATTTTAGCAAACATTCCAAGATGAGCTAACACCTCTCCTCAAACTATTTCATAATACTCAAGAGTAGGGAAGCCTTCCACACTCATTTTAGGAGGCCAGCATTATTCTAATTTCAAAACCACAAAAGGCACTACAAAGAGAAAATTATAGGCCAATAGCACTGATGAACATAGATGCTAAAATCCTCAACAAAATAAGAGCAAACGGAATACAGCAAGGCATCAAAAAGATCATACACCATGATCAAGTGGGATTCGTTCCAGGAATGCAAGGGTTGGTACAACATTTGCAAATCAATAAATGTGATTCATCACATAAACTAAATGAAAGATAAAGACCACATGAGCATATCAATAGATGCAGAAAAAGCTTTTGATAAAATCCAGCACCCATTTATGATCAAAACTCTCAGCAAAGTGGGAATAGAGAGAACATAGCTAAACATAATAAAGGCCATATGTGGGAAACCCACTGCCAACATCATACACAATAGGCAAAAACTACAAGCATTTCCCTTAAGATCAGGAACAAGATAGGTATGTCTGCTTTTACCTCTCTTATTCCCACAGCACTGGAAGTCCTGGCCACAGCAATCAGACAAGAAGAAGAAATAAAAGGCATCCACATTGGAAAGGAAGAAGTAAAACTGTCTTTATTTGCAGATGACATGATACTGCACATAGAGAAGCACAAAGATTCCACCAAGAAACTACTGTAACTGATTAAGGAATTCAGCAAAGTAGCAGGATACAAAATTAATATCCAGACATCATTTGCATTTTTACATGCCAATAATGAACTAACAGAAAGGGAAAGTGAGAAAACAATCCCATTCACAGTTGCTACAAAAAGAATAAAATACCTACAAATAAACCTAACTAAGGATGTAAAAGACCTGTACTTGGAAAATATAGGACACCGAAGAAAGAAACTGAAGAAGATACAAGTAAGTGGAAGCACATACTATGTTCATGGATAGGAAAAATTAACATCATTTAAATGTCAATACGACCCAAAGCAATGTATAGATTCAGTGCAATTCCTATCAAGATTCCAATGATGTATTTCACAAAACTAGAGCAAATATTTAAAAAATGTATATGGAACCACAAAAGGCCCCGCATAGCAACAGTCATCCTGAGAAAGAACAAAGTTGGAGGAACTACGCTGCCTAATATCCAACTATACGATAAGGCCATAGTAATCAAAACAGCCTGGTACTGGCATAAAAACAGACACTTAGATCAATGGAATAGGAGAGAGAGCCCAGAAATAAATCCACACCTTTATAGTCAGTTAATATTTGACAGAGGAAGCAAGCACATACAATGGGTTAAATATAGTTTATTCAATAAATGGTGTTGAGAAAATTGAGCAGATACATGCAGAAAAATGAAAGTAGATCACCTTTTTATATCACACACAAGAATAAATTCAAAATGGATTGAAGACTTAAATGTTAGACCCCAAACCATAAAAATCATAGAACAAAACATAGGCAGCAAAATCTCGGACATTGCTCATAGTGATATTTTATCAGATATCTCTCCCCAGGCAAGGGAAACAAAAGAAAGAATAAACAAACGGGAGGACATCAAGCTAAAAAGGGTTTGCACAGCAAAGGAAACCATCAACAAAACAAAGACAACCCGCAGAGTGGGAGAACATGTTCACCAACACATCTGATAAAGGGTTAATATTCAAAGTTTATAAAGCACTTACAAAACTCAACACCAAAAAAGCGAACGACCCGACTGAGAAATGAAAAAAGAACCTGAACAGCCACTTCTCCAAGGAGGACATGCAGATGGCCAATAGACATATGAAAAGATGCTCAATGTCACTAATCATCAGAGAAATGCAAATTAAAGCCACAATGAGATACCATTTCATGCCTGCCAGAACGGCCATCATCAATAAATCAACAAACAACAAGTGCTGGTGAGAATGTGGAGGAAGGAGAACCCTAGTGCACTGTTGGTGGGAATGCAGCCACTGTGGAAAGCAGTACGGAGATACCTCAGAAAATTAAAAATGGATCTGCTTTTTGACCCAGCGACCCCACTTCTGGGAATATATCCAAAAGACCCCAAACACTAATTCAAAAGAACGTAAGTACCTCTATGTTCATCGCAGTATTATTTATAATAGCCAAGATACAGAAGCAGTCCAGGTGTCCATCAATAGATGGTTGGATAAAACAACTATGGGACATTTACCCCTGGCTGGTGTGGCTCAGTGGACTGAGCGCAAGCTGTGAACCAAAGGGTTGCCGGTTCAATTCCTAGCCAGGGCATATGCTTGGGTTGCAGGCCAGGTCCCCAGTGGGGGACACGTGAGAGGCAACCACACATTGATGTTTCTCTCCCAACTCTTTCTCCCTCCCTTCCCTTCTCTCTAAAAATAAATAAATAAACAAATCTTAAAGAACAACAAAATATGGGACATTTACACAATGGAATTCTAGTCAGCCATAAAAAAGAAAATTTTACCTTTTGCAACAACAGTGTGGACGGACCTGGAGAGCATCATGCTGAGTGAATTAAGCCAGTCAGAGAAAGACAAGTACCATATGATTTCACTCATATGTGGAATCTAATGAACAAACTGAACTAACAAGCAAAACAGAGACAGACTCATAGATGGAGAGCAGGTGACAGCCGGTGGGGGTGGGGTGAGAGGGTGGAGGGACTGAGCAAAAACGAAAAAGGACTCACGGACGTTACAACAGAGGGTGCTTGTAGGAAGAGGTTAGGGGACTAAATGGTGATGGGAAAAAATACAAAAGATTAAATTTTTAAAAATCAAAGAAGCCAAGAAAAAATAGCCCCATCACCTTCTAGAAGAAAAACTTAGTAAAAATCAGAAGTGAAAGCAATATTCTGAAATTTTACCACCTAGTTAAGATAAGTTTTGTGTACTTATTCAACAATCAAGTAGTTGACGAAGATCAACAAAGTCCTTTGGGTACAAAATAATAAAGAAAAGGGGGAGACCTGGATGTGGGGACTAAAGTGGTGGCCTTCAGTGACACTCTAGCCCTGTCCTCCCGTACTGTGGCAACCGGCCCCATAGATATTCCAGGGAAACTTCTCTGCTGCTGCAGGGACCCAGGGAGGACCAGGACCCTCACTCACCCCACCAGGGCTCTGTCTGGAGACAAAGCACCTGAGAAAGAGGGACTGAGGGTCCTAGTCTGCCCTGTCCCTTGCAGCACAAGCGAAGCCATTCCCAACACAAGAGTATGGGTCCGTCGGTAGAGAGATGTTTAGAATCATTTTACAGCCATCACAGGGCCCTGGGCCACCATAGCAGAGGGCAGCAGACAGGTGTGTGAGGGTATGAAGGGAGCTCCCGGGTAAAATTATAGCACAAAGGGACACGTACAGCACGAGCTCCTCACTGTACCCAGGCCTGTCCAAGCCATGGCTCTGTGGCATGGTTTCTGCCCCTTCCCTGCGCGCCTCCCACTGGCCTACATCCCGACCTGGAACCCAGCGGCCTCGGTGCCGTGGGGGTGAGGGAGACAGCAGCCCCTGCCAGGGCCGGGCACAGGCCTTCGAAATTCTGAGCTGCCACGAAGCAAGGCTGGCCACCCTGAAGCCACCATGCTGGGCACCAAGTGCAGAGGCCATGCGAGGACCGAGACCAAGAAGCCGCAGCTGTTTCCGTCCCCACGCATGAAGCCCTCTGAGCCCAGCGCCCTGCCGCCAGCCGCCTGCGGTCATGCGAGCTTTCAGAAGCGAGCACGGCCACTCAGGCTCCAGCTGCGACAGGTGCAGCGACTGTCCACGTGCCTGTCCACTGTCACAGAAACACCAGAAAAGACTGCATTGAAACAAAACCTGTGTGGACAGCAATGCGCACACGCGTAGGAAGAGTCCTCTTCCCTCCTATCTTTACCGTTAACTGTGGAGAGGAGAGAGGGACTGGGGGCAGAGGGGAGGACAGCAGTTTTAATTTCACTTTTCCTGCTTTTATGTTAATTAATGTTTTCTCAAGAAGCATGCATTTCTTTTGAAATAAAAAATTAAGTAATAAAAAATATATACTCAACTGAAAAAACAACAACAGGGAGAATGAGAAAGAATTAATACCTGAAGTAGAAATGGACAGACTGGAAACAAATAAAGCCTTCCTCTGAAAGCGGAGCTGACAAATACAGGAAGAGCTCCTTCTTCGAGTTCAGCAAGGTGGACTGGCCTCTACTGAGCAGGACCTATTGAGCCAACGCATGAGGTTACAGAGAAGAACGTGCGGCTAGAAGAGAACATGCTCGCGTGACTCATCCACCTGAATGAGACAGGTGGCTTCTGGAAAAATACACGGCCACGAACACTGTCCCAGGACTCAGGAGACCAATGCACTGACCAGGGGCTGCGAGAAGAACTAGGACCAAAGAAGGTACAGAGCGCAAGTGGTTGTGCCAGCAAGTTCCAACAAACCCTCAAGGAAAAAATAGCTCCTGCTCCAATTAGCTGGTGCAGAAAACCAGAAAAGTGTATTACCCCACTCATTTTAAGAGATTAGTACAATCCTGACATTGAAAAGTGACAGGGATGGTATAGAACAGGAAAACTCAGAACAGGGTCACTAGTCAGTGGAAACAAAAATCCCAAACACAGCAGAGGCATGTGGCCTCTGGGAGCACACTCAGAGAATGGGGCCTGGTGCCCAGCAGGCCCTGTTTTAGAGATGCAGGCATAAGGCCACAAGAGGAAACCTGTCAGCTTCTTCACTTATGTTTATGGATTAAAAACATATGGCATTTCAACAGATGTCAAAAATATATCTGACAGTATTCAGTGTTCATTTTTAATGCAAAGTCAATTAGAAGAAAACAGGACTCTGTAAGCAAGCGAAGGAGGGCTCCTCGGACATCAGCAGCAAACACTCCCCGTCGACGGTGAACGATGGGAGCATCGCGCTGCACGCAGAGCAGGGCTCAGTCACACCTGTTGTTCGATAAAATTCCCGGTCTCCACTTCGTAGCGGGACAAGATGATGTTCAAGTCCAGCCGGCAGAACGGGCAGCCTGCACTAGACTGGAAAAAGAAGTACAACAAAGTGGGCGAGCAGCGACCTGGCAGAACGTCAAACACCGCGTGGCTGCAGGAGTTAAAGGCCTGCTGTGGACACAGGAGTAGGGGCCAGCACTACAGAGTCCAGAAATAAACCTCCGCGTGTTAGGGGCATTTCACACACTACAGGTGGAATTTCAAATCAGTAGGAAAATAATATATCATACCTGACATACAGAAAACTGGTCTACCAGCTGGAAAGAAATCTAGACCAACACTGCACGTTATGTCAAAACAAATGGCAGGCAGATTATTTACGTGTGAAAAAGAACCACAGCTGATTTAGAAAAATAATTCTTAGATGGGAAAGGACCTTCTAAGTACAATGCCTTGAAAAGTGTAATGGTAAAGTCCATTAAGTTTGATTGCCTCAAAAAAATTTCTACAGAGAAAATGCACCATGAGAAACCAGAAAAAAATTATAACAAAAAGTTTGGCAGTTAATATCCATAATCTATAATAAGGGAATGGAAAATATTTAAAACTCAGAAAAATGAGCAATGGATATGAACAGGTAGTCACAAAAGCTGAACCAGCAATGGCAAATAACACATGACCTCCCCCAGCTCTCAAAACTGGGAACTGGAGGACAGTTTTGTTATCAGACTGAAGAGACCAAGGATGCTCACAGCCACATGTAACACTCATGCAGAATGTGCCGGCATTGACACGGTGACCCCCGAATTCACCTTGGGGGGCTACTGAGTGAGAGTACAAACAGGTACAAGGATGTTTATGACGCCGCTGTTCTCCTGCGGGAACAGCCTAGGTTAGTGAGTGCTGGTTGGGCAGGTGACGCGGCATTCATCAAATGGGGCGCCGAGGGCTGTGTGCAACATGTTCTTTAAAACAATTACAAAACTGTGCTTTAAATAATCGTATTTTGGTTAAAAAATGTCTCCAAACACATCTCTCTAAAAAACACACACGCATACACCTGCTCATGTGCTGGAAGGGTGTATGCCACAGCATGACCCTGAATTAGTTGTCTCTGAGCTGTGCGATTCTGTGCGACATTTAGTTTAATTTTAAAAATACACCTCTGTATTTAAGTTTTTTTTTTTCAAAATGCAAAAACAACAAAACTATTGGGGCATAGAGGGATTGGGGAAGCTACAGATTCTTCAGGTCTAAACATGTGGCGGGCAGTGGCCCAGTCAGATACAGATGCTCTTCTTGCCCTGAGGAGGGGTCAAGGTGGGGATGGGTCAGAGTGTCTGTCCCCCCGGGACACCGGGAGTTTAGGTCACCTGCTTCCATCATAACAGGGCTGCCCACTCCTCTGTACCTTACCACTTTCATTTGTGCCCTGTTTTACCACCTGACTCCCCAAATCTCTCCTGACTCCCCAGTCCCCATCCAACCTTTTGGGACTTCTAGCGTGTCTGCTCAATGTTTTTGCTGTGTCCATTTACAGCCCCTTCTAACTCATGACCTGGATTGATCATTTGCAAACCCTGGCCTGAATATTTCATTGTACTGCTTAAAAACCTCCAAGAGCTTCTCACTTCTGGCCAAGATGGAGGCGTAGGTAGACACACTGTGCCTCCTCGCACAACCAAAACAAGGACAACAAGAAACTTAAAAACAAAAAACAACCAGAACTACTGGAAAATAAAACTGTATGGAAGTCTGACAACCAAGGAGATAAAGAGGAAACATTCATCCAGATTGGTAGGAGGGGCAGAGACAGGCAGCTGGGTGGAGAGGACTTGTGGCAAGGTGGCAGATGGCAGACCCGGCAGTCCCACACCCATGCAAGGATAAGCTGGAACAACTGGGGAGTGAGACAGACCACACAACCCAGAGTCCCAGTGAAGGGGAAATAAAGCCTCAAACCTTTGACTGAAAACATCTGTGGGGGTTGAGGTGGCAATGGGAGATACTCCTACCCTCACAGGAGAGTTCATTGGAGAGACCAACAGGGTCCTAGAATGTACACAAGCCCACTCACCCGGGAATCAGCACCAGAAGGGCCCAATTTGATTGTGGGTAGCAGGGGAAGTGACTGAAAGCAGGCAGAGAGCTAAGTAAGCAGCACTGTTCTCTCTCTGACCCCTCTCCCACATAGTGTCACAAGGTAGAAACGTGAGTTGCCCTGCTCTGGTGAACACCTAAGGCTCCACCCATTACTACATAACAGGCATGCCGAGACAAAAAAAAAAAAAAAAAAAATATATATATATATATATATATGACCCAAATGAAAGAACAGATCAAAGCTCCAGAAAAAATACAAGTGATGAAAAGATAGCCAACCTATCAGATGCAGAGTTCAAAACACTGGTAATCAGGATGCTCACAGAACTGGTTGAATATGGTTGCAAATTAGATGAACAAGTGAAGGCTGTGCTAAGTGAAATAAAGGAAAATGTACAGGGAACCAACAGTGATGGGAAGGAAATGGGGACTCAAATCAATGATTTGGACCAGAAAGAAGAAAGAAACATTCAACCAGAACAGAATGAAGAAACAAGAATTCAAAAAAATGAGGAGAGCCTTAGGAACCTCTAGGACATCTTTAAACATTCCAACATCTGAATCATAGGGGTACCAGAAGGAGAAGAGGACGAGAAAGAAATTGAAAACTTATTTGAACAAATAATGAAGGAGAACTTCCACAATCTGGCAAAGGAAATAGACTTCCAGGGAGTCCAGGAAGCTCAGAGAGTCCCAAAGAAGTTGGACCCAAGGAGAAACACACCAAGGCACATCATAATTACATTACCCAAGATGAAAGATAAAGAGAGAATCTTAAAAGCAGCAAGAGAAAAGGAGACAGTAACCTACAAAGGAGTGCCCATCAGACTGTCAGCTGATTTCTCAAAAGAAACCTTGCAGGCAAGAAGGGGCTGGAAAGAAGTATTTGAAGTCACGAAAGGCAAGGACCTACATCCAAGATGACTCTATCCAGCAAAGCTATCATTTAGAATGGAAGGGCAGATAAAGTGCTTCCCAGATAAGGTCAAGTTAAAGGAGTTCATCATCACCAAGTCCTTATTATATGAAATGTTCAAGGGACTTATCTAAGAAAAAGGAGATCAAAAATAGGAACAGTAAAATGACAACAAACTCACAGTTATTAACAACTGAACCTAAAAAAAAAACAAAAACAAACTAAGCAAACAACTAGAACAGGAATAGAATCACAGAAATGGAGATCACATGGAGGGTTATCATCAGGGGAGTGGGTGGGGAGAGAGGGGGAAAAGGTACAGGGAATAAGAAGCATAAATGGTAGGTAGAAGATAGACAAGGGGAGGTTAAGAATAGTATAGGAAATGGAGAAGCCAAAGAACTTATATGTATGACCCACGGACATGAACTAAAGAGGGGGAATGCGGGTGGGAGGGGGTGTGCAGGGTAGAGGGGATAAAGGGGGGAAAATGAAACAACTGTAATAGCATAATCAATAAAATATATTTAAAATAAAATACAAAAAAAACCCCACAAAAACCTCCAAGAGCTCCTCAAAGCTCAACAGAAAAGGCTGAACCCTTGAGCATGGCACCAGTGGCCCAACACCTGGGCCTCCACCTTCACCTCCTTCGTGGACCTTCCTGTGCTCCAGCCACCAACTGCTCCCTGTCCCCAAACACGCTGTGCTCTCTGTGTGCCTCTGCCCAAGCTCTTTCTTCACCCTTCCCCAGCTGCTTCCCCTTCTGCCCCAGGACAGCACCCCGCACAGCCCTCTGTCCCTGTCTGGGCTTTGGCACTGTCTACAGGTCCTAGGTAAAATCTCTGGCCTACAGAAGTCATTCCCCCTGGAGCTGAACCCCCACTTTACCTGAGAATCCAAGTCTTCTCCTTTTAAGCAAAGATTGGCATCAAGAACGTTGAGTCCCACCAGGAGACCGACGATCACCATCCCCTCTTCCTCCATCATTAAGGCCTCTGGCTCATAGAACTCACTGCAAGAGATGAGTGGCTGCCCAGCGGTTCAGGAACGCCCTCCCCAGCTGCTTCTCCCCACGGCGCCCCTCGGGCCACCTCTCGGCTCGTGGCCTGGCTGCCAGCAGCTCCCTCGGGTGAATTCCCTTCCGCCTTTCATTTCCCTCTCCTGCTACAAGCGTTGCTGTTTCTTCTCTGGCCTCTCCTCTCTTCCTGTGGCTCAGAGAGGGCTCCTCCTGCCTCCGGTCTATGGTGAACTCCGCCATTGGTACCTCGGTCCCCAGCCCTTCTCATCTGCCCTGGCTCCTGCATCCCTGACCCGCACTCTGCCCCTCCTGTCCCCACAGGCTCTTTCTTCCGCATTGCTGTGAACACCTCCCACAGCGCGCCCCACCTCCAAGAATGAAATTCCTCTTCTGCGTGTCCCAGGGAGCAACACTAGCTGCTTTCACCTCCTTACGCTGTCACCTCTGCCACTTGCAGGGGCTTTCGCCCCGTGCCTGACTGATTCGGGTCACACTGATCTGCTGATGTGCCATCGTGTGTGTGCACAGGAGAACTCGCTATCTTCAGGGTCAGTGTCTCAGACAAAACCTGCACCTCAAAGCTAGTGTGACCACGCTGGAAGCATGAAGGACACGGCATGTTTGAGATCAGTGTTCGCCACGTAAGGTATATTTAACAATACGCCAGGACTTGAAAACAACAAAAAGTTTAGGGTGGCCAGCCATACTGTAAACGGTATTTTTGTCTCAATTAGGTAAGAGTAACTCTAGAGAGATTCTTCCCTTATGAATCCTCATATTTTAGAGAGAGTCCTTTCATCATGATTATTTTTGCTTATAGTTATGTAAATATCAAAAATGAACCAGTCATAATTTCAGAGATAGCCCATTAGCCTTTACTGATGCTAAGAGATACACATTTTTACAAACTGGATACAGAATCCTAAAACTGCTAATATATTAAGCATCTAGTTCTTAAGTCATTTTTTTCTGTTGTCACCCAATCTAATAAACACAATTTTGTTGAAATTTAATGGAGTACACTGTCAGCCACCCAATCTTAGGTATTTTTGAAGAACAATCTTTTTATAAATAAAATAATATAAATCTTCATTCGTTCATACAAGCTTTCAGATATCAATGCTCAAAAAAATGAAACAGCACTCTTTTAAATCTAAGCCACAGGATATTTATGATTAATAATAATTTTAATAAAAGCTCTGTACATTATAGACTCCTGTTTGAATTCAAAGCAAAAGACAAACAAAGGGAGGTGATGAAATACCTTAAGACGTGTTTATTGTCTATCAGCACCTTCAGATAATCTGCCAGTTTCTTTTGCATGAGGGCAAGATAAAGCCAAGCTCGGCCTCTTCCCACAGCTGTCCTGAATTCAAACGGAGAATCAAACCGTTAAGGCTTAACGGTAACAACAAAAGACAGAGCAGTGAGACAAGTCAGCCCAAGGGACACACACACTCACGCTGTGAGCGCAGAGGGCACCCTAAGAACAGCTGCTCCGGGGCTGGGAGCACGGCTGCCTGGGAAAGCAATCAGCTCACTGCATACCTCTGGGCACTGTTTGAATTTTGTTATCATGGGCACGTGGGTTTTTTTTCTATTTTGACAAAAGATGAAAATGACTTAAGCCATAAAATTATGATTCCTGGAACAAATACAATCAGAGAAAATAGCATATATTAATAAAATTTCGCAGGGAGCCAAGAAATATTAGATTAGCCTTGTATAAGGGATAAATATTCTTTCAAAGATTAACACACAACATCATTAGTGCTTGTTAAAGCGTTGAAGTCTCAAGGTTTCTGGAGCATTAGCTCAAAGGTGCAATTTTTAAAAAAATTATGGTAAAAAAACACCTTAACATAACGTTCATCTTTGAAGTGCACCACTCAGCGTGTGTTCAGTGCATTACACTGTTCACAACCAGTCTCAGAGGTGCAAATGTGAAAAGGCCTGCTTTAAACATTACAAGAAGAAAAGCCTCCCCACCACAGACCTCCCGCTGTTGAAGGAAAACAGCGGAGTTCAGTGCATTTGTGACGGAGGCCTGAGCAGAGAGGCGCTGCTGTACTCAGTGTCCGCACCAGAGGGCGCTTTCAGGGCCCCCGCGGGCCGGCACCCCGTGACCTCAGCAGCCAGGCCCATAGGCTTCATCTAACTTCCTCAATACCAAAGGCTAGAGCACCACCCCCACCACCACAGATGACGGGGTCAAAAACAGAGTGAAAAGGAAAGGAGGTTGGAAAAAAAGGTGCTGAAACGTTGGCCTGAGGTGGGAAATGACTGTTGACAGGGACTGCTCAGTGGGGTGTGAGTGGCACAGCTGCCCCAGCGGGAGCTTGGTGACTGACGGCTGGTTGTCCAAGGCCGACATCCAGGAGGACATTGGAAGGAAATGACTGGGACGCACAAGAGGTATGTCTGGGGACAGTCACCACCGCACATTTGCAGACTGAAGGCTGGAAGACAGACAACTCCAAAGCCCAAAGGGCATCCAACAAATGAGCTCGACAGCAGAAAGCTGTGGATGAGTATGTGATGTGGAAAGGAGTCTAAAGTCTAATAGGAAACGGAAAAAAGCCGACAGAACAGTGTGTATGGTTTAACACTTAGTTTTCCCGGCTCCCTCTCCCCATACATTAATATAAATATACTGTTTTTAGTTTAGGCTTACTTCCAAGACATTTTTATATACATGGGAACAAATTTAAGTCCTTATTTTTCCTCCTCTTTTTTATTAAAAAAATGAGCATGTTATACATGCTGTCCCTCAACTTGCTTTTTTCACAGGGCTCTGCAGCGACAGGGCTTGGTGGGGTTTAGAGCAGGGATGTCAGACTCATTTTCACTGGGGCCGCATCAGCCTCGCGGCTGCCTTCAAAAGGCCAAATGTAACTTAGGACTGTGTAAATGTAACTACTCCTTAACAGTTAAGTGAGAGCTTGGCACTGCTGCTGGGTAGAAACAAGGTGCCAGGCCCGATAAAACAAGGTGGAGGGCGGGATTCGGCCTCTGGGCCTTGTTTGCCGCCTGTGGTTTAGAGGGTTTCAGTAAAACAGGCCTGTGCTCTCTGTCTGGCTGCCACTCCCTTCTTGTCAAGGGACCTTGGGCAAGTTAGTCACTCGCTCTGAGTCTCAATTTCCATGCCTGTCACTGAGGATACCAACTGCTTTCCTAGAGGCTTGTTATGGAGGATTAAATGAGGTAACGAAATGTCCTTAGCATCATGCCTGGCACATGGCACACCCTTAGTGAATGGTGGCTATTATTACTGTGTGAAACTGGAGCAGGCTGGCTCCACAGGAAAAGGGTCAAACAGAGGCTGGACAGTCCCGAGGCTCTTTTGCATCAGCCCAAGGATCTCTAGGGCCTCTTCTAAATGAGATTCCACAACGACACCTTGTTTGTTCTGTCCAGTGTTTAATTTTGAGCCTATGGCAGGGATCCCAAGGGCAAACCCAGACACAGCAAATGATTTGTCGGTCCCTGCCTTTTCACAAATATCCCCTGTCGTGGGACCTAAAATCTGGCCCGAGCTGTAGCATTCAAAAACTGCCCAGATGTGCTTGCAGCCGTGACGTCGGGGGTGTAATGATGGCTGCTTTCCCTTCCGCCCCTGCTCCTCCCCTGACAGTGCCACCTCACCTTGTGCGAGCTTGTCTGTCAAGTAGGATCACTGTCCCCAATTTAAGAAGGACACTGAGGCTCAGGAAATCTTGCTCAAGATCATGTGGATAATGAGCAGCAGGACTAAAAGTCCCAGCGTGGCTCATGCAATTTGTTCTCAATTAGAAAATATTTTATCAGCAAAGCCTTGAGACACGGGTACATACAAGGGAGTTTTTAAACGTCGAATCAGTGTACTGACTTCATACTCACTTTAACTCTGGCAGATTTCTGACACTAGTGGCTGTATCTGATGCTTCTGGACAAAGCTTCTCCACCAGCTCCAAAGGGCCAAAGAAAGATTTATTTTGGCCAATAAAACTCTTCTTGACTAAAAGGAAAACAAAAATGTTATTCCTAAGAACAGGTTACAGAACGTCTTTAGGGGTCCACCATTTCTCTTCCAAAAGCCAAGTAAATGCTTCAGATTTAATCCTTTGGATCTAACCTTGGGGACTAGGAGAGGTCAGGTACCAAATGAGCTCTCCTTTCGGTCTCTCTCTCCAAGAGTTCACTGCCTATGAAATAAAACAGAGCCTCAGACGCTCACTTGTGAAATCTTTCTCTTTTCTCAACGCCTGCCTGCAAACAGGCAGCCCCGCCACCCCTCACCCAAACTGCTGCCACACCCTTCTCAGGAGCCCCCTGCCCCTAATACTGTCACCTCCCTACCCTTACAGTCTGTGCTCCACATGGCTGGGGCTCTTTTAAAAATGTAAGTAAAGTCCTGTTTTCCCCTTGCTTAAAATCCTGCAAATACTCTTAGAACAAATCCAATTCTTCACCTGACCTATAAATATAAAGGCTTACATGTTCCTGCCTTTCCCACCTCCCTCCCCTCAGCACCCCTCAGTTACCCGGTGTCTTTCTCAAACCAAAGGTGGCCCACTCTGGGCCTTTGAACCTGTTTTGTTTTTTCTGTTTGTTTGTGATTTTTGCTTTCCCCGAATTTTCACATAATTGTCTCCTTCTTCTCTTGTATGTCTCAGCTCACGCCTCACCTCCCCAGAGCAACCTTTCCCTTTCACCCTAGCTAAAAGGCTTTCTCCTTGCGTTGGCTGGTGTGGCTCAGTGGACTGAGTGCGGGCCTGCAAACTGAAAGGTCACTGGTTCAATTCCCATTTAGGGCACATGCCTGGGTTATAGGCCAGATCCCCAGTGGGGGTGTGCAAGAGGCAACCAATCAATGTTTTTCTCCCTCCCTTCTTCTCTCCCTAAGGATTAGTTAATTAATTTTAAAAAGTAAAGGGGGTTTTCCTTGATTTTCTATCATTTAACGTATTTTGCTTCCTTGAATTTGTAGCATTTTGTAATTATGTTAGTTTGTTTCTGCCCTCATTGTCCAAATGTTCTTCTCTGCAGCTGTGCTGATCAAGGCAGTCACCGGCCTCATTGGTCACAGAGCACTTGAAAGACAGCCAGTGCGATTGAGACATGCTGTGAATGTAAAACACAGCGGATGTTTAAGCCATAGTATAAAAAAGAATGCAAACTATCTCATTAATAGGGCTGTTTAATAATGATTATGCATTAAAATCACAATGCTGTATTTTGGATATATTTAATACAATAAGATAATCTTTAAAACTAATTTTACTTGTTTAATTTTTTTTTAAACGCAGCTACTAGAACATTAAAAATTGTACATGTGGCCCCGGTGGGTGTGGCTCAGCGGCTGAGGGCCGGCCTGCAAGACAGGGTAGCGGGTTTGATTCCCAGTCTGGGGCACATGCGTGGGTTGTGAGGGGCGCTGGAGAGGCAACTACACATTGACGTTTCTCTCCCTCTCTTTCTCCTTCCCTTCCCCTTTCTAAAGAATAAATAAAAGATTTTAAAAAGCTGCACATATGACTGGCACGGCAATTTCTATTGGACAGCGCTGCTGAAAAACGACGACACGTCTTGCGGGCAGGAGGTTGTGTTTTGTACGTTGCTGTTGTCGCAGCAACCAGAAAGACGTCAGCGCCGACGAAGGCACACCGAGCCCCGGACGCCCAGGCTCACCTTTCAGTCCGTGTTTCAGGCAGTGCTCCAACACCACGAAGAACTGCTGCAAGGGGGCGTGGTCCGCATCCAGGCTGCGGCCCAGGCTCAGGGCGGACTGGAGCAAGACCTTGACGCTAAGTTTCATCATATGCATCAGGTTGGTACGCTCCTCCATCATTTGGCACTTGGAAGCTGCGGGGAAGAAGCAGGGACAGCTTCGTCAGTGGACTGAGCGTGCTCCCAAGCGAGGAGCTTGGATGCGGGGCCACCGAGGCAAGACAGGCCAGGCGAGAGGCAGGCAGTCTGCTCACAGCGCAGACGCGTGGATAACTGGGGTCCGCAGTCACCCGGCCCTTGATCCCCGGAGGTGACAGCCGCACGGGCGATTCGAGGCCTCTCCTAGGCGGCTCTGCGCGCTGCTAGCTGCGAGGGCAATCGGCCTCTCCCACACCCAGCATTCCATTTTCCGCCCACCGAAGGGCGTAAACGGAAGGAAGCCCCGCCCCCACTAGAGAACGTGCCCCACCCCCAGTCGTTTCTATTGGGCGAACCCAGCGAGGCCACGCCCCCAGGCGGAGGGGCGCCTTTCGGACCTTAGTGTCCACTTCGTCAAGAGGGATCCCGGAACCTGCTCTACTGTGTGACTGTGCTATCTGAGTTCCTTCGGGGAAGCCCAGCCACTCGGTTCCAGACTCATTCTCATTGTCGCCAACCGTTCGTCCACAATTAGTGGGCAATTACGAATTATACACTTTTTTGATAAGTAAAGCTGATAGAATAAAACTCAGCTGTCTTTCCATTTTAGCTCCATTAACCTTGTCGCTTTGAGGGTAAAAACTGTTCAACCAGCATTAGGTAGCCATACCAAATGCTTGCCAAACGTGTCCTCACACCCAGGAAACTCACTGCAGAAACTTGGTAAAAATGTCCAGCCCCAACTCCAACAGTCTGGCCGGGAAACTGCCCCAAGGCCAGAAGGGCCCCGGGGGTGCCCACCCTGTGCGCATCATGCCCTCCACCTTGCTAAGAAGGGCAAGCTGGAAGGGGGCTGGGAGCTGGGTTGTTTCCTTTTGCAGTTGTCAGATTAGTACTGGGCTTAATCAGTCAAGTTCACAGTCTTCTAGTCTGTGAATTGCTTGTTAAATCTTCACTCGGATTGATCTGTATATTTGGGATGTTAATCCTTTGCTTACCTGTTTTTATTTTATGAGCCTTAATATGGACACATAAATAAAAGAGCATATGCATGTGTAGCTAAATTGAAAAGAACAATGTTATGACTGAATTTATAATAAAGATATTAAGTAAGTATTATTGAGACTTGAGACAGCCTGGGTAGGGCTAAATATTCTCAATCCTCTCTTAGCAAAACCTAACACTAGCTGCTAGGAAAGGACAATCTGTCTAAACATTTCATCTTGGTTGTAGAGAGAAAAAAATGACTTAAGCATTTGGGTCAGAGGTGGTTTAATTATTTTTAAATTTTGAGAGAATCCTATGTATTGCATTTATAAATTTGAAAACTTTAATGAATTGGATGATGGGCAATGTAAAAAATTGTAAAACCTCATCAAGAGGAAGGTGTAACCCTGAACAGACCAATAACCACAGAAGCAATCTGTAAAGACTTAACCTGAAAGAAGGCAGTGGTCTTCCGGGGGCAACACATATCCAGGAAGTCGTGCAGAGGGCTGGGCAGGCCCAGGTGGTTTAAGGCAGTGACCCCCAGGCCCGCCTGTTTCACAGGCACACTTTCTTCTCCTGTTCCCCAGAAGAATGTCACTTCACTCCCTACCTCCTTATCTTCCTCTTCATGCGTTGGCCTGGGGCGCAGAATGTCCCACAGGAGTCCCAACAGGAAGAGCCACGGATCCCTCACTTACTGCCCTTAATTAAGAAAACCTGGTCTGGAGGAGGGAAATCACTTCTAGCCCTCTGCTGGGTGTCCCAAATTTAGAAAGTTAAAATAAAAATCACCCCCTCCCCCACCAAACTATATGTAATTATTTTCAGCCAGTCTCAACACTCAGTACCGTAGGATGTGCCATTAACTGGATGGACATATTCCATAAATTAAATGAGCCAAATGGAGCTCCAAGTTTTTGATAAAAACAGATTTGAAATACACTTTCTCACAAAACTAAGTCTTTTTGTCAAAAAAATATTGTATCAGCAAAGGCATAATGAAATAACCAATATTTACATGGTTGTCCTCAACCATTTTGAGTGTTCTGGGTTAAATGAGGTAATTAAGTAAAAGAATTACAAGCATAATTACCATTTGATAAGTCTTAGTAGGGCTTTTTTTGGAAACTTCCCAAAGGTTGAGAAATTTTTTTTTTTAAGATTTTATTTATTTTTTTAGAGAGAGGGGAAGGGAAGGAAAAAGTCAGGGAGAGAAACACCCATCAGTTGCCTCTGCTATGCACAGAGGACTGAATCCGAAACCCAGGCATGTGCCCCGACTGGGAGTTGAACTGGCAAACTTTTGCCTTGAGGGAGAATGCCCAACCAACTAACCCATGCTGGTCAGGAGAGAAATTTCTTTAACATGACTAGGTTGCATCCTTTCTTACAAGTCAGATGATTTTCATTTGCTTTGAACAAAAATTTAAAAAAAATTACTGACAGTAAGTAGATCTACGTGATTTCGAGCCTGTAACAGGAATTCAAAGACTTGAGCAACGCTGCTCTCACGGAACTGCCCGTGTGTTTCTTATTCATGTGATCCGGGTTTCTCAGGGATGACATCTATAAAAACCAAACAACTGGAATAAAGCTGATGCTGATGCTATCACCTTGTATCAGTGAGTCGTATTTATACAGCTACAGACGGGTGCTCAGTGAAAAAACCAAGACCATTTAGCTCCTCTTGGAAGCAATTCCATGAAAAATTTATGTCTAATTATGTATAAAATTATATTTAAATTCCTTTCATCAACTTAGCATCACTAATAATTTTAATAGTAATTCATTCCAGAAGAATCAAATTGTATACACTTAGAGTGTTAGCCAGGAAAAGTTTATTAAATTTTTATTTACATAGTTTTGTCTGAGACATATAATAGGATGACCAATAAAAAATTATAGAACATATGGAAACGGAATGGAAATTCAAGTTCAAGGAATAAAAGAAAGGAAAATGTAAAATTTTCAAATATTAAATAACTAATTTATTTCTAAGATGAATGCTAGTGCTTATCAAATCATGATACACTTACTAGT
Source organism: Macrotus californicus (assembly GCA_007922815.1). Taxonomy (NCBI): domain Eukaryota; kingdom Metazoa; phylum Chordata; class Mammalia; order Chiroptera; family Phyllostomidae; genus Macrotus; species Macrotus californicus. The sequence goes on from VMDR010002849.1 coordinate 67,961, forward strand.
GATATAACAGTTTTATTTCAAAAAGTCAATATTTAAGCCCTGACCAGGTAGCTCGGTTGGTTAGAATGCTATCCTGATATGCCAAAGTTCCAGGTCTGATCTCCCATCAAGGCACATACTAGAAGCAATGTGTGGCCCAGTGGAGTGAGTGGGGGCCTGCAAACCAAAGGGCTGCCGGTTCGACTCCCAGTCAGGGCACATGCCTGGGTTTCGGGACAGGTCCCCAGTTGGTAGTGCATGGGTGGCAACCACACATCGATGTTTCTCTCCCTCTATTCTGCCTCCCTTCCCCTCTCTCTAAAAATAAATAAAATCTTTTAAAAAGCAACCAATGAATGCATAAATAAATGGAACAACATTTGATGTTTCTTTCTCACAAATCAATAAAAAAATAAAGTCAATATTTACAATGAGCCAGAAAATGTAATCTAAACTTTACAATTATGATGAAGAATTTTACACGCCAACTTTAAAAGCTAAAGTGTTTTTAGGGGGTCATGTGAGCCAAAAATGTGAAGACTAGTGTTTTAGGTGGTCAGAGCTGGGGGTGGCAGAGGCTCTCACCACTGATCTTGGAAGGGGGAAGGGGCCGTGCACTGCAGCCGTCTCATCCGCCAGCCCCTGCTCCCTGGGTCACCTATTCCCGTTCATGCTCAATGCAGACGTATGGAAAGTTTGAGCTGGGAGGATCTTTAAGCCAGTTCATCTCTCAATTTTACTGTGGTTGGCAGTTAGAGAGACATGAGCAGAGCAAGGACAGTAGGCCAGGTACAGAAGGTCACCAGGACAGAAAGCCCTGGGTGCCTAGCAACGGGCAAAACTGGGAAAACAAGTACCTAGCCCCCAGGGTGGCCTTTCCTCCCCTAGCAAATCGCTGAGGCAGGAGATAGCCAGGAAGGCGGAAACTCCAGAGGTGCCCCAGAGAACTTCCATACAGGACACAGACCCGGTTCCTGCTTTCTGGAAAAGCGCTGAGTCATGGTGACTCATGAATGCACCTGTGCAGAAGATGCTACGTGACCCCTGCTTCCTTATAACAGCACCATAATAAATTCACATTGTGTGACCCCCTCCCCCAGTGGCCAATCAAGGGAAATCATGGGAGACCACATGCACAGTAGCTTTAAAGTAATACAACTACTTGCACATGCGCATTAAAAGCCTGCCAAAAATAGGCAGGAAATATCTACCCTTAAGAACAGAATCCCTCCAGCCCCTGAGGTTAGTCTGCTCGGAGTTGGCTGCTCCCATTTCTGTGGAGTGTGCCATTGCTTATAAATCTGATCTCTCTCTTTCTGCTGTAAACTGTGTTCGGTTCAATTCTTTGTCCGCGATCACTGAGAACCTGGTTATCTGTGCCCACCTGTGACAGTTTTTGTCAAGCCAGCCAGGAGAAGACGCCAGAGTGGTAAGCCCCCTTTGCTGCCCTGACACCCAGGGAGGCCCCTCTCCATTGCCATCTATTCCGTTTTGCTGAGTCTGATGTTCCCTGATGGAAGGACGGCCACTAAATTGTGGGCACGAGTCAGGCAGTTAAAAGCCACAAGGGCGCCTGCTGCTTGAAGACACCTGTGATAGGATAAGCTGGGTGCGGAAGGGGGTTAGCCCAACCCCCCACCAGGTGCGAGAAAATGTCCGCACCCCGATCAGGCACACTGTGAAAGCCACAGACACTGCCTCACCCTGAGGCCGCTCCCCCATAGGCATGTCTGACCTTCCATAAGGCATATCAGTCACCACGTCACCTGCGCTATGATTTCCTTTTGCAGTCTCCTCGTCAGGCTCACAGATAGTCTTTTACCCCTGTCTTCTCCAGCTGATTTTTGGCCTCTATACCTGCACTTGTACCCCACTTGCCTTTTGTGTAGGAAGAGTTCCTGCTGTCTTTGTACCCAGAATATCTATTTTGGGGTCACTAACAGTCGCTAAAATAGTTGCAGGAATGAGCCGCTCCCATCTTGGGCCTGTATATGCCACCATTGCAAGCAGGAACATTGGCCAGAGCCGCTTCATAGGCACCTGCTGGTCATTTGCTACCAGAAATGGCCACGTGGAGCCACTCTTACCCAATTAGCTGAATCTGAAATTCTAAGGTGGTTTACTTGCCCCTACAGGGGTATTTTAATTTCCCCTCACGGTCTGTCATCCCTCTATGAGATCCACCTCCAGTATGAAGGGGGGGGGGGGTGCTTTAGATACCTCTTGAGATATCTTCTGGGGAAATTTCAGACTCAGGTACAATTTCTTAAACCTCTGGAAAAATTGGGTAGAATACCCGTGTCCTCTTTGTGATTTGGAAAAGAGTCACTTTATAATGAGATCATCTTGGTGCCCCTCTTGGTGGTTTATGGGGCCAGACATTATTTTGCTAGTAAGACACCTCCTTTGCCCCAGGCCCGAAGGCTTATAGGAAGATGAGGGTCTCTGTAGATGGAAAAGACAGGGATGGAAACGTACTCAGGCCCCCTGGGTGGAGCAGAGGGTCTGGGGTCGTTAGGATTACAGGCAATTGCTCGAGGATACCAGACTGGATCCTTCCCAACAGTTCTTTGCGGCCTGGACACTCAGCAGGACCATGAATTATGCAAATGGTGTCCAGGGAACTCACAACCTCTGAATTAAACATAGAAAAGAAACAAAACTAGATGGTGGTGACCCTCTCAAGTCTCTCAGATTTCTGTCAGCCAACACCCACTGGGATTTCTTTCACCAGAGACACCTGGTAGGTCAGTGGGATCCCGGGGGACACCCTGTGGCCCACCAGGAAAGCTTCTGAGGCAAGCAAAGAGGGGCGTCTCTAGATCACAAAGGGGTATCTTTGTGTGTTTTTCCCCTCTTCAGGGTCACTGCAGTCGGGACAGGAACCACGCCTTCCATCCCTTCCAAATCGCCATAGGGTTGCATCTTAGCAATTGGGATAAATTTGACCCTGAAAGTTTAAAAAGGAAGAGACTACTTTTCTTTTGTATCACTGTCTGGCCCCAATATGAATTAGGAGGCAGAGATATGGCCTGAAAATGGAGCAGGAATGATGATACTATCCTACAGGTAGATCTATTCTGCCGGAGGGAAGGCAAATGGTCCGAAATTCCTTACATGCAGGTATTTATGGCTCCGTACTGAGATGCCTCATTCTGCTCCAGCCCCACCCTGACAGAACCTAAGGGCCGATCAGGAGATACCCTCCTCAGTTCCCCACCTGTCTCTCAAGGGAGATTAAGGGGACCCCAGAGCTCAGGAGTCTCTGCCCCTACCTTAGAGGGATCGACCTCTCTACCACCTTATGCTACACACAGCCTAAAGCCTCCAGCTGAGGAAAAACTCAGCCCCGCAGGACGCACTAGGAGTGATGCTTCTTGTCTCCCTGCCGCTCCTGCCCTTGAGGGAGGAAGCAGGCATGAAAGGCACTTAAGGGTGCAAGTGCCCTTCTCTGGGGCTTTTCAGAGGACCCTTCGTGTTTCACTAGCAATTTCCAGACTCTTACTTTAGCCTTTAGTTGTCATGGAGGGATTTGTACATAATTCTGACCACCCTGCTGTTCCCAGACGGGAAATGGCGGGTCTGGGAGGAGGCCCGTGAGCAGGCAGACCAGCTGCACACCCAGAGCCCCAGCACCCACCAGTCTGCTGCCCAAGCCATCCCAGACCGGGATCCCAACTGGGGATACAATACTCAGGCGGGGATCCAGAGTAGGGATGCAAATGGTAGATTGCCTACTGGCAGGAATGAGAAACTGCACCAAGAAACCTGTAAATTGTGAGAAGATGAGGGGCATCACCCAGGGCAAGGAAGAGAACCCAGCTGTCTTCAGAAACAGACAGGAGAAGCTTTCCAAGAATATATGAACTTGGATCCATCCTCCGTGGAGGGGCAAATCTTGATAGGACAGTGTTTTATAAGTCAGTCCACCCCTGATATTCACAGGAAGCTTCAGAAATTACAAATGGGCCCACAGACCCCGCTAGACCACCTCATGGATATGGCCTTTTCGGTGTTTAACAATGGGGACTTGGAGGACAGAAAACAGGGAAAGGAGGAAGGGGAGAAGCAAGCTGAGTTCCCGCAGCTAGCCTGTGCTTTCGGCGGAAACCAGCCCCATCAGGGGAGCTCGGGGTGGCCTCACAGGAATCGGGGCGAAAGGATCAGATCTGTTAGAAGTGCAAGCACCCGGACACTGGGCAAAGAACCACCTCCGGGACCCTGTCCTCTGTGCAAGAACGTCAGTTCCAACCCCGGGCACTGGAAGGTGGACTGCCCCTGTCCCCAGAGTGGAAGGGGTCATCACCCAAGGCCATGGCTACTGTCTAGGACTGAGGGTGCCTGGGGAACGGGTTGGCCCCAGGGGTTACTCATATTCCCATGTCTATCAAGGAGCCCTGGGTAACTCTGGACGTGGCAGGTAAAAAAAAAATCCACTTTCTTGTTGACACTGGGCACTTACCCTGTCCTTAACTCTTACTCTGGACCTCTGTCCTCCAGACCAGCTAAGATAATGGGGGTCAAAGGGAACCTTAAGGCCTATTTCTGTACATTCCTAATCACTTGCCAATTGGAGGGTCAAACATTCAAACACTCCTTTTTGATTGTTCTTCAGTGCCCGATTCCTCTGTTAGGCCGGGACTTTTAGCCCAAATACGAACCACCTTGTTCTCTGAAGAGCCACTTGAGTTAAGCATGGTCATGGTAATCAGTAGGAAATCCCAAGGTCGTTTCTGGATGCGTAAACCTGCTAGTTTGGGAGTCAGGGATTCCTGGAGAGCAAAGACTGCATTTACAGTTAAAATCCAATCAAAGCCCAGGTCAGATTATCCTCACAGGAAGCAGTATCCTATTAAACAAGAGGCTTTGCAGGGGTCACAGCCTGTCACAACTACATTTATACAACATGGGCCCATGGGCCCTTGGAACACTCCCATCTTACCAATGATGAAACCCACGGGAGAGAACACGACGGTCCACCGGATCTAAGGTTAGTCAAGAAGCAGTAGCCCCTTTACGTCCCACAGTAGCTAACCCTCACACCTTGCTCTCACAGGTACTTGATGATGCTCAGTGTTAGATTTCAAAGATGCCCCCTATTGCATCCCTTTGCTTCCTGACTCTCAGTATTTGTTTGCTTTTGAGTGGACTGATCCCACCACCGTGATAGTCAGCAATACACTTGGACTGTGCTGCTGCAAGGGTTCAGGGACAGTCCCCACCTCTTTGCTAGGGTATTAGAAAGGATCTTAGAGGGCTACAGTTACAGCGGAGTCATTTGACAATATGTAGATGGCAAAGTAATCTGCAGCCCCACCAAGAGGCTTCTGATCAAAACACCACCCAGACTCTGAATTTCCTAGCTGAGAGAGGATATCGGGTATCAAAGTAGAAGGCTCAGATCACCAAACAGAAAGGAAATCACCGAGGGTACATGCTGACTCCTGGGTCTAGGCAGTTGTCACAGGAGAGGGCTGGAGCCATCCCTGCGTGAACACCGCCTGCCACCAAGCAGCAGGCTTGCTCCTCTTTAGGGACGGCAGGGTCTGCACGATTTGGGTCCCCAACTTTGGGCTGAGCCAGACCTTTGTACGAAGCTACTGCAGGGCCGGACACTGAATCCACGTGGGAAAAGGGATGGATGCGATCAGGCTGTCCACAGCCCAGGCAGGCCCCAGCCGAGGCGCCACCTCAGGCACCCCTGACGTGAGCCTCTCTCTCCACACGCAGCAGAGAAGCAAGGAACAGCTTTAGGGCTCTTAGTCCAACGACTAGGGAAGGAACCTCAACTGGGTGCACATTTCTCTAAAAAACTGGACACTGTAGCAACCAGGTGGCCTCCGTGTCTAAGAGCAGTTGCAGCCGCAGCACCTTAACCGAGGAAGCTGTAAACTAACTCTCAGGCAGAAGCTTCGGGTCTCACTCCACCTCAGGCACAGGGAGTATGAGCAATGAAAGGGCACCTCTGGCTGACAGGAAACAGACTGACCAAGTATCAGGCCCTTCTCCTGGGCACTCCTGAAGTAACTGTGAAGATCTGCAACGCCTTAAACCCAGCCTCCTCGACGCCCACAGCAGCATCCCCAGATTTGACCCCTTCCTGCTCAGACATTGTGACTGTTGCTCACTCCAGCAGGACTGACTTGCTAGACCAAGCCCTTCAAGGGGTACTCCCAAAACCCCTACCACCTCCTGGTGGGGGGCGGGGGGAGGGATCAGGGAAATGACTTAGGCCCCCCTCAGGGTTGTCCTTCTCCCTTGCCGTGCAACGCCGCCGACCCGCAGTCAGTGCAGCATGCCCGGGCCTCGTCTGGCTGTGTGGGACTCCCAATGACTGCCTAACACATCATTCAGAACTTCAAGAAGCTACTGCTTATCCACATCTCAGCAACTCTAAACATGGGGGTGACTGTACCTCAGGGACCTTGGCATCCCAAGACCTTACTGTTACAAACATAACCCGGGACCCTGGAAGTCCATCTCAGCTTTTTGTCTAGTAGTGGCCGGAGCTGCACTACAGCCGCTGCAGCCCCCTGGAGAGGCTTTGCCTGCCATCAGGCAGCTGTAAGAAGGAGCTCACTGAGATTAGAGAAGAAGTCTCCAAGGATACCACTGATGCTCCAGCTGGACTGTCAAGATCAGTAGACTCACCGGATAAAGACCTCACCCTTGACTACCTTCTGGCAGAACAAGGTGGGGTATGCGATGTTATCAACAAAACCTGCTGCGCTACATAAGTAACTCTGGAATGGCTGAGACTAACAAGGAAAATTTATGAACAGACAGTGGCTGCACGAATATAATCAACAGGGCCAAGGAATTAGGGGTACCCTGACCTCCTGACTCCCTAGCTTCACATGGCTATTACCCCTCTTAGGTCCCTTAATAACACTGCTGCTCTTACTACTTTTAGGACCATGTTTCTTTAATTTACTTGTTAAATTTGTATCTTCCAGACTTACGCAGTTCCACATCAAACTGACGATGCTCCAGGGTTTCCAACCAAACCCTGAGAGTGATGTTGAAGCTGACCGACACACAGCGTCTGTGGTGGCCGCAGGAGTTCCTCTTCGACCTCTAGAGCAGGGGTGTCACATATTTTCACCCGGGGCCACATCAACCTCGCAGTTGCCTTCAAAGGGCCAAACTAATAAATGTAACTACTCCTTAACTGTTAAGGAGTTGAAATTACATTCAGCCCTTTGAAGGTAACTGCGAGGTTGATGTGGCCCCCGGTGAAAATGAGTGTGACACCCCTGCTCTAGACAGAAAGGGGAGACAGTTTCATGGTTCTTGATAGGCAGGGACTGCTTTCCCATCCAAGCTGGAAGAAGTTACAGAATGGTCTTCGCCCTTCAACAACCCCAAAAAGATTTTTGAGAACTATGTCTCTCAGGGGGGAAGTTGAGGCAGGAGACAGGAAGGAGGAAACTCCTGAGGCGCCCCAGGGCTAAGATAAAGGACGCACGTACAGGACAGAGACCCTGTTCTAAGACCGGTTGTTCCTGCTTTCTGGACAAGCGCCAAGTCATGGTGACTCATGAATGCACCTGTGCAGATGATGCTACGTAACCCCTGTTTCCTTATAACAGCACCATAATAAATTCACATTGTGTGACCCCCTTCCCCAGTGGCCAATCAAGGAAAATCACGGGAGACCACATGCACAGTAGCTTTAAAGTAATACAACTACTTGTACATGTGCAATAAAAGCCTGCCAAAACTAGCCAGGAAGGATCCACCCTGTAAAAACAGAATCCCTCAAGCCCTGAGGTCAGTCTCTGCTCGGAGTTGGCCCACTCCCATGTTCTGTGGAGTGTGCTATTGATTAATAACTCTGCTCTCTCTCTTCCTGCTATAAACTCTGTGTGTTCATTTCAATTCTTTGTCCGCGATCACTGAGAACCTGGTTACCTGTGCATACCTATGACATTGCTGGTCCTGCAGTTTAGATCCCCTGACCTTTCATATTGTTGGTCATATGGTTCAGACCCTACCATGACCTCTCCTGTTCTGGCATGTCACCAGTCATGTGGGTTAGACCCCTCAGATGGGGAACAGACAGGGGGGTCAGAGAACAGCCCTTAAGCAGTGAGCCCCCAGGACAGTGAGGTTCAGACCCACATCAAACACATCCAGGTCTTGGTTGTGTTTCAGCTCTAGGCCCAGAAAAGCAGGAAATGAGACAAGCGACACCATGGCTGCCCGAGGACCCCTTGCTCTGGCACTGCCCAGTCAGTGGAGACGATGACCCTGAAAGGACACACCTGGACACTGATGACTATTGTATTGGCATCCTCGCCTGGGACCTCCCCTAAAATCTCCACCCTTAAAAGCCCTGAGGACGGAGGACCCAGTGCTTCCAAGGATGTAACAGGGTGCTGAGCTAGAGGTCCCCAAAACCTCCACTAACATGGCTGGAGGAAGGGGAAGCAGAGCAGGGCAGGAGAGAATACTTTGCATATCTAAAGAACTTGGCCAATGTTTCAGTAATGCTAATAGGTGTGATTCTAATCCATGAAGCAGCCAGGAGGTGGTTCCCTGCTACTGTCCCTGGGAGCAGATTGGAGTCGGGCTCCTGCCTCATGGGGCCAAGCCTGCCCAGACCAACAATGGCAGCCACGAAAGGCCGAAGAAACCAGAGTACTGGCAGGTGTAATCCTTTGTGGGAGGAGTCAGAAATGGAGTTCCAGAGGAAGATCGTGCTGGGATTTAAACCAAGCTTGGGGCAACCATGCTCTCTTAGCGATTCGGTGGTCTTAGCCCTGCAGCTTAGAAAGGCGCAGAAAAGCAGGATGTAGCAGCCATGCAGGGGTCTTAGCCATGTGGTTTGCGGAGAATTCCCTACAACCCACCATGAGGATGTAGAAGGATCCCCACCCACTGGCTATGAGGAGGGGCCATGCGGTTTGGATTAAGAGGGGGAGCCCAGCTGAGCATGGACAATTGGGAGAAGCCAAACGGGAAACTGTCTAGCTGAGCTGCAGACTCTATTTCTTTTCCTGAGAGACAGTGTCCCTGACTGACCTGGTTTGGCAAGGGGAGGCAGGACTGTGTGTGTTTCTGGGTATTTCTTTTGTTTTTAAGGAAGTGGGGCTTAACCGTTTGAGTCCCAGGGGGTATTGTCAGCAGCGTGATCGCGCTGCTTGGGACTCAAATGGTTAACGGAAAAATTCTGCCATTTTTTAATTCTGCGAAAGTTTTGAATAAATATGTCCTTTCCTCTTCATAAGACTCTGGCTTTGGGAGTCACGAGTTGTTTTTTTCCAGCAGCTGGCAATAGAACCCAGAGTAGTTCTGTTTCAGGAGCATGTCCGTCTATGCCTCCCCCAACCCCAGGTGTGTTACCATTACCTTCCTCTCTCCTAAGCCCCAAAGGCCCTTCTTTTGTTTCCTGAGCCCATTCCTTCTACAGCTGCGACTTTCTACATAAACTTCCTCTTGCAGTTGGAGTCTCGGCTCTGAACTCTCTCCTCCCCAGAGCTGCAGTTGGTGGACTCAGGTCTGGTCTGACTCAAACAATGTAACATCTGGTGCCGTTCTCACCTCCGCCAAGATTACTAGCTATGTGAACTTGGATCCCTAAGGTTCACTGATAATAGTTCAACACAACACACAGAATGCCACAAAATTCTACACTTATGAAATTGGTAAAGAAATGGTCTGATCAGTACCTCGACCTTGACCCTTCTAGTGGGCAGGGGCTTAACCTACATGAGCATGGCAGAGACAGGCTGAGTTGCAGATAACATGAAGTTGCCACCTTCTTGCTGGAGGAATGTTGTCAACAGTTTTCAGAAGCTGATGATTTGAATTTTTATGTCAAACCTGCTAATTGCCTAAAAAAAATTTTTTTTAGTGCTTTTATACTTGCAAGATAGAAAAAAATGCAACTACTAGCCACAATCAGCTCAAAGGGCTGCTAGTTTATTGTGGAGAGAATAAGTACCCAGGAGGGGGAGCAGGCTGTACAGGACTTTTTTGTTGGGCTCTGAATTACACAGAAGTGACTAGATTCTTAACAGATTTAAGTTTTAGTTTTGAGTAGCCCTTTATTTCTTGGAAGATTTTATCACCCAGCGGGGTGTCATCCCACACTGACAAGGAAGAAAACCGTACGTGAAGTGGGAGAAGTCCGTGAGCTGCCTTGGGAAGGAGTCGCACCACACGATACACTGCCATGGAAGGGGGCAGAGAAAGCGCACCCGCCACCGACCTAACGGCACGTGTAGAAGCAAACAGTGCCTTCTCCGGTGAGTGCCCGTGTGTGAGACACTGCGCCGGGCATGGGAAACGTGTGTTTTGCTGCTCCTTTAGGAAGAGGCAGCTCTCCAAAGTGCAGGTGTGGAAGGGTGTGTGTGTGTCCTGTGTGCAGAGAAGAAAGGACATGCCACAGGAGGCTCGGGACTGGCCCTGGGGTGGAGGACTTGTACACCGAGTCTTCCTCAGCATATTTTGTTTGGTTTTGTCTTGCCATGTGCACTGACTACCCTAAAAAAGAGAACATCCCAAACAAGGCAGCTCTGAACACGATCACTGTGGCATGCTGTGCTCCTGGACCCCACACGGGACAACACTGCAAAACAAACACTCAGAGCATTCCACAACATTCTGCAGCATTTCCTTTTAACCTCTATTACCCAGAACTTTTTATCTGGCAAGAGTGCCGCTCACACTGGCTCTCTGCTCCTTCCCACTTCCTCTGAGAAAGCTCCGTCCTCACTGCTTGTGGACGCAGATCAATGGGCACGAGGAATGAGCAGGCCCTGGCTGAAGGGCGTGGGGGTGGGGGGTGGGGGCCGTCTTTTCCTGTCCTACTGAATGGCTTCAAATCCAGGCCACCTTTGGGGACCAGCCACGCAGCTCAGCCCAGCTGCCCCCCACCCCTGCCCCGCCCACCGTTTCAGCCCTTGGTGAGCCATGCTCAGTTTTTGCCAGGTCTGAGTGGCGGTCATTCACGGAATATTTTCTATAAATTGTCCAATTAAAAATCCATATGTACATCTTACGGCATTTTGCTTATAAAATCAGGTGTCAAGGCATCAAGGTGTCGTGACTAAGCATGGCTTTAAGAGGCAAATGTCTCTGTTCCAATACTGCCTCTGCCATTTCTAAACAACTGGGTCAGGTTACTTCTCTTGAATTCAGTTTCCCTCTGTATACAGCGGGATAATAATGGTGACTATTACAAGCGGCTGGCTACTTGGGAGGCAGCAAGGAAGTCAACCTCCCCTTCACAGGTCCTCGGGCACTTCCTGCAGAGATGCAGTGTTTCTGGTTGGGGTGGGTGAGAGGCCCCTGTCCAGCTGCCTGCTAGTGTGCTGTGGTGCTGCCAGCCTGACTCTTCTGCCCGGTGGTTCAAGGTGTGACCCCCAACCCTCCCTGGGCCTGCAGGGGTCATGGAATAGGGTCAGGAAGGGGTAGGGAGAAGCCCCAGGGCAGTCCTAGTGGGCCAGGGAGGCCAAGAACTTGTCCCAAGGAGGCAGTGGAAGGTGGGACCACCCATGGACCAGGCTCCAAGGTCCCTCCTTCCCTACATGCTCCTTTGTTCCACTGGACTTCACTTACAAAACACAGATTCAGGGATATAATTACTAAACATTTCAAGTGTAGGGCACTTCAGTGCCTGGCCCTGGGTGACCATACTAATTACACACTGATCACACCCAATGTGTGTACTGATTACACAAAATGAAGCCAGTCCTGCTATTACATAGTATTGTGAAGGTATGATGAATTAATGTTAGAGATCTAAGACTAATATCTGGCACAATGTAAGTGTTGGCTATTATTCATAGCACTACCATAAACGAAAAACAAGTATTTTTCAAATACAGGGTGGGGCAAAAGTAGGTTTACAGCTGTATGTGAAAGTTTATTCTTGCATCACTTACTAATTATTGTATTATTTTCCATACGAGGAACTGTAAACCTACTTTCCCCCCACCCTTGTATGCATCTGTGTGCTAGGCACTGGCACATTGTACTTATCAGCGAACAGCTAACATTTATCATTTGCTTACTATGTGCCATGAACTACCTGAGAGACCCCGTGAAGACCCCAGGCCCTGCCTCTCAGGACTGACTGCAGTGGGTCGGTGTACAGACACCCCGTGACATGCACAAAGCTGGCAAGCTTGTGGGGACCAGGTATCTGGATGGAACAGGCTCGCTCATGACCTTCTAGACCTAATTTTTATTGCCAGAACCTCAAAAGATGTCAGATTTCAAAATTTACTCCAATTTGTTTAACCACTGACATTTTCACAGTTCATCATGCTGGTGTCCGCGCTGACTTCTACAACAAATTTACCAGTGGACAAGACGGAAGCAAGAAACCTTCGAGGCACACTAACGCTTCTTAGGGGCTACTCCCATCTTCCGTCAGCTCTGCTCCGCAGCACTTTCTATGAAGAAGAAAATGCTCTCACTGTGCTTTGCAATAGGTAGCCACTAGTCACATGTAGGCTAGAAAGTCAACATTTAATGTTTCCATTCTTCTCACAAATGTGCTGAAACTCTTTCTAGATGACAAAGGGCTGTAAAGGACTGTAAGACACCATCCGGTCAATCAAAAAATACCGCCACTTCGCAGGCTGGGCCAAGTGTGATGCTAGGTCCAGTACACAGCGAGGCAGGTGGTGGCGGGGCTCTGGAGCTCGGGCCTCGCCTGCGCCCACACTCCTGCCTTCCACTTTGGTGCAGCGAGTCCTCCGGGACTGTAGAGGCGCTATCACACCTGCAGGTGTGAGCCGGGCTGGCATTTTGCGATTTACAACAGAGAACACTCCTGAATTCACATAGGTATTTTTAAAACTTATACTGATAACCTAGGCTCAAATTCATACATCTTCCTAAAGTTCACCAATGAAAATAAGGACGTTGTCTGGGGAGTGAAAATGGGAGTCGCCCCCCAGCCCACGTGCTCACCTGGGCGTGGCCACACGGGGTGCAGAAAGCACAGGGCAAGCCCGGCCGGTGAACACGTCGGCTTTTTAGACTGTCTAGCAGGGTCCCGCCGCCCAGCTCCCACAGTCGAGCGCCGCTTGCCCCGCGGGGAGCGCCGCGGAGCGAACACGCCGGACCTACCTGTGCGCGCCGCGGCCTCCGTCCCGTCCGCGCCGCCGAGCGCCGCGGCTGCGCGCAGCGCGCTCCCGCAGCTCGCCGACAGGTTGCCCGTGGCCCTGCGCGCCAGCGTGAGGATGGGCGCGGACCAGCCCTCTGCTGCCGCCCGCCGCCCGGCCGCACTCTGCAGGTCCCCCGGGCCGGGCAGCTGGCTCCGGTCCACGACCTCAAACTCCTCTCCCGGCTCCAGCGCGGGCCCGCGCCCCGCCGAGCAGCCGTCGCCCCCGTCGGCGGCCATTTTGGCCGCGTCACGTGGCGCGGGCGGCGCTCGCGCTCGCGGTCGCGCTTTCCTGTCGGCCTCGTGCGTTCCTGGTCCCCTCACTCCCTTCCTGCCTCGCGGTCTGGCTGGGTTCGGGGAGGCTCCGCTCCGAGCCGAAGCCGCGGGTTTCAGGGCGTCACCCTGGGCTTGCCTTCTGCCCCTCTCGGGCGCGCCCAGCCCAGCCTGGAACTGAGCACTCGGCCTCTTCTTCGTGACACTGGTTCCCCTTTTTAATCTCCATTTCCTCTTTTACTTTTCCACCTCTTCATTTCTGCGGCAGTCTTCAGGACAAGCCCTAAAAAGGGCAGGAGAGGCGGGAAAGAGTGTTTTTTAAACGTTGACTGAGTAACAGCAGTTTGGCGGGACAGAGCACTCTGCGGGGGACTGGGAACCAGCCAGTCCCGAAGGCCTGGCTTCTTGCTCCCGAAACCCGGAGGGGGCGCTGGGGCTGCCCGTCCCCGACCGGACCCAGTTCGCAGGGCCCCATCTGTATGGGCGCTGTACTCAGAGGGCCAGCCATCTGGGAAGATGGCGGGTTTGTGCCCTAACAGACCGCCTTCCCTTTGCTGTCAAGCCAGCCTTTTCTTAAGGGGACGAAAGTGCAGGTCAGGGATGTGGAATTCAGGAACGAGGCTATCAGGTAAAGGCTGCAGTCGGGCAACTTCCTTGACATGCTTTTCATCCGGTCACTGGTCATTTTCTTTATCTGTGTCCTGTGTCCTGGGCAGCAGATGGTCCCTCCCCGGAACACAGTGGCTGGGACACCACCTTGACTGCTTCCGGTCTCTTCTGGAGCACAAAGGTCAATCGCCCGTGGTCTCGTGGGAAGGTGGGGAGGGGGGTTGGGGGGGGGTGGCGTACCTGCAGTTCCTGAAAAAATAGCTTTTCGCAGGCATTAACTACTAGGCTTATTACATTTACCTTAAACTAAAATTTTCCAACTCTTCAGTCCCCCATCATTACTAATTAGTTAAAAAACAATCACAGAACTTACCTCATTATTCAACAAGATTTTGCCTTGAGCAAGGCA